>PITA01006310.1:0-101243 GCA_004023965.1 Spilogale gracilis
CCACATATAGTATCATGTCATCTTTTTGCCGATGTTCTTTGTCTCTCGTGGCGGTCCAGAAGTGGGAAATATCACATTTCAGGCTGGTTTCATGGGTGTTCACGGTGGTCTTGTAGTGGTTTTTTTGTTGGAATTCAGCTCTCTTCAGGGAACTCCCTGAAATGCGGTCACCTGGCCTTCCGCCATCTTGACCCTCTCTCCCATCAGTCTTGCATCATGCATATTCTTTTGCAACTTACTCGCTTTGTGTGGTCTGACCTTTGTCTACCTCTCCAGCCTCCATGCTCACTAATCTTCCCTGGGTTCCCTACATTCTGGCCACACTGGGCTTCTTCTGGCTCTTGGCAGCACCATGTTTCTCTAGGCTCGGGTTCTTCACAGGCTGCTCCATCTGCCGGAAACACCAGTCCCCTCCTGAAGTACTGACTTCTGCCCACTCTTTGAATCTTAACTTAAATAGAACTTTCTCCAGAAGACTTCCTTGACCCTCTGTTTCAGTTACCTTCATTGCATAATAAACCTCCTTAAAGTGTAGTGACTTAGAACCATCACCTCTCATCTGTTCACAAGTCTGTGATGGACTTGGGCTTGGTAGGGCAGTTCATGTCTGTGCCATGTGGCCTTGGCTAGACTAGTCTGCCTGAGGCTGGAGGGTCCGAGATGGCCTCACTCACACGTCTGGCCCTTCAGCTGGGATGGCTGCTCTCTCCCCGCAAGATTCCTCCAGCTGGACTTCTTCACAAGGTGTTTGGCCTCCAAGAGGGTGAAAACAAAAGCTGCGAGGCACTTTGAGGACTATGCTTGGAAGGCCCCTGTTGTTCTTTGTGCCACATTCTACTGATCAAAGCCAATCTCAGGGCCAGCCCAGATCAAGAGGAGGGAAAATAGACTCCATCTCTTGGGGCGACAAGTGCCTAGAGGGGTAAGAAGAAAAGCTGGTGGCCATCTTTACAGCCTCTCTCCATGCTCCCAAGCCAGATTAGCTCTATTATATATGGCACCCTCTTCTCTCTACAGCTCAGAGCACCTGTTAAGCACTTATTCACTGTCTACATTCTCCTATCACCTCCCACACTGTAAAATCTATGAGGACAGAAATCCTATATGCCATCCTCATTGCTGATTGTAAATATGGAATGAATGAATGAATGAATGAATGAACGAACAAATGAATGAATGAGTAGGTGAGCATATTATGGTCCAGGCACATAGTACAAAGGAAGTATTGCACATGTAACACATGTGGTTTTCCTTTCCCAGTGATCAGAAGCTTCACATTGAAAGTCGTGCAGCACTTCCTTTCTTGTGGAATTCATGACAAGAATCTCTGGAGGCTCGAAATTTGACTATCATTAAAGGGACAGAAAAGCTTAATCTTGGAAAATTCTGACTTCTCCGGGAACTAAAGGCAAATGACCATATTGTCGACAATCTTTCTTTTCTTTTCTTTTCTTTTTTTTTAAAGATTTTATTTATTTGACAGAAAGAAACACAGCCAGAGAGGGAACACAAGCAGGGGGAGTGAGTGAGGGAGAAGCAGGCCGAGCAGGGAGCCTGATGTGGGGCTCGATCCCGGGTCTCCCGGATCATAACCTGAGCCGAAGGCAGTCGCTTAACCAACTGAGCCACCCAGGTGCCCCTCGACAATCTTTCTTAAAGGTACTGTAACATGACTTGCTTTTTAGTGCCTGGAAAGCTGTTACTATGATATTAGAATATCTTACCTTATATACGCTGATGTCTAGAAGTAGTTGTTTTGGAAATACGCTAGAAAATCCCTTCCCCTGTCCTCATCTGCCTCTTTTCTCCCTTAATATTAATGAAAGCCAGAAGGGGATTTCAAGAGAACAGCAAAACCAAACATGGCTAAGCAGCATTCATGGGAATTTGTTTTAGAAACTCACATTTCAAATGCTAAATTAACTGCAGGCTTAGGAGAGAGAAGAAGAGAAACTTCAGAGAACTAGGGGGAAAAAAACAAAACAGGGAAATCGATCAATGTGCATTTCTTTTGATGTGCTTTTGCATGAAAACAGAACAGGATGTGAGACACAGGGAAACTGGGACTTTTTCAAAGCTTGAAAAATTTGGTTTTGACCCATGAGTCATTTGACGCACAGACGTCAAATCTGGGGCCTTGCCCGTTGCTGCCCATCTCCTGGGCCTTCATCTGCCAGAGCAGCTGAGCTGGGCCAAGGCGGATGACAAGCAGAAATTGACTTATCAGCCATCCTTATGTTGTGTTTTCTGTGCTCCTCTCTAAACTAACTGTGCTTAGGTGGTGGTACTGTTGGCAAACATTGCTAAGAGTAAATGAGTGCCTGTTGGCGATAATTGTTTCGTGCAATTTTTAAAAAACAGCATAGTAAGAAAGAACGCCAAGTTGCTTCAAATTCTTTAAAAACAAAACAAAAAATATATATACACATCTATACATATGTTTGTGTATCTACATGTATGTGTTTGCATGCGTACGTGTAACTTTTCTTTTTCAGCAGATTGTGAAGATAGAAATAGAAGCATGCAGGCAAACATACTCTCTTAGCTTCACAGCTCAAACGCTCAGCATCTCAGAGCTGAGAGTGGCATGTTTTTCATTTAGATTTCTAGGCCTGTGTTCAGTATTTATGTCTTTATAAATGCAAATAAACAAAGTCTCCAGGCAACCGTCATGAAAGAAAGGCAACTAGTTCTGAAAAGCAGAATAATGACTTTCATTTCATTTTTCCTTTTTTGCGACTTAGAAAATGTTTCCCGTGCTATACCCACCAACTACTCCCCACATATTCCCCCAATAAAAGCAAAGTCGTTTATAGGTTTTTTTCATCACCAAACAGGGGAAAATTTCTGGAGCCTTAACATATTAATTATCAGAAGCAAATGCCTTTACAAAACTGCATCTTGAGAGCACCCTGAATGGCAGATCTTTCAAAGGAAAACAAATCACAGAATGCAGGAGTTTTCAAGGGCCTGGGGCATCCGCTGGCTCAGCCCAGGCTGCTTCCACGGCAGCACGGTTGCCTAGCAACCTGCCACCAATCAGCCCCACTGCTAGGGCAGCTTTGCTTACGCTGGTCCTGGCCTGTTTTTCTTTTCTGTATTTGTTTACTCTGCCATAGCAGCCTCTGAATAACGCGATACCTGCAGGGATGGCTTAGAAGTTGTTCAGGACTGGGAGCGCTTGGCTAGCTCATTCGGTAGAGCATGTGACTTTTGATCTGAGGGTCATGAGTTCAAGCCTGGTGTTGGGTGTGGAGCCTACTAAGAAAGAAGAAAGAAAGAGAGAAAGAGAGAAAGAGAGAAAGAAAGAAAGAGGAAAGTTGTTCAGGATAATAACATGGTAGTCCTTGGATGTCAAACTGCAGAATGTCTCCTTCACTTGGAAAGTGGGACGGAGCCCACTGCAGCGACAAGATCAGTGCCCGCTTCTGCTTCAGAGGTTTCGAGATAACATAGCATAGTAATTCCTGTGGGAATGGAAAGGAGGGCACCCAGGATAGCCATGTGATTGCAGGAGAAGCAGGGTCGGGTTGCACAAGAATACACAATGGGGCACAAGATTTTGAACCTGCATTTGCCTGCACCGCAAAGCCAGTGTTCTTTTTTCTTTATACCATTTTGCCTCCTCACGAGTCCTGCAACGTGGCACTCAAGAGAGGAGGCAAAAAGAACAGACACATTTGGAACTCTGCATATTGTCCGTAATCATCTAGTGAAGCCAACTGTGACATTTTTTAATGCCCAATGCCATAGCAAACAGGAGATATGCTCATTTTACAAATGTTCTCCATTCTTCTCCAGATGGCAGTTCTTCTGCCTGCTCCAGCTTTACAAGCAAGACACCTGCTTTCAGCTTGGGACGAATCAGTGGACAGGCTTTGTGCAGCTTGCCGCTTAAAGGGAGAGGTAGAGAGCTTGGCGCTTTGAGGCATAAATCCTCACTAAAGGTCAGGGGGAGAAATGCGGAGACATGCTCTGAATGGTAGGCACCCACTCTGAAACTCTTAAAGAACAGGAGCTGACTCAGAAGTTGGAGAAGATGTAGCTGGAGATGTGGCCATTGCGTCAGCTCACAAGACCTTCTCTCTGGAACATTCTGATTAGCATTCCTTGGCTCCAGCAACAGACAACCTCTAAGCCTATTTATTCTACTTTTCCAATTCACAGAAGATAGATACAGCTTGGCATAGCACAAGTCAAGGGACAATTCCTAAGTGACCCTCCCAGGGAGGGGGCCAGGGTCACATAGGTCAGCTAAGACCCTGGGCCTTAGAGGAAAGAGGCTAGTGCTGAGTCAAGCCATCACCCCAAGAGATGTCCAGGTGAGTAAGCCCAGAATGGGGAGCCTGGGCTGCTTTTCCAGGGTCCACACAGGCGAGAGAGTGGCCTCTGGGCTTTGAGCCCAGACACGTCAACTTCAGAGGCCCGTGCCTCACCGGTGTTTCAGTCAGCAAGTGGGGCGATGACATGTGAGTTCTTGCTCTGACAAGGGCCCCGTATGCAGCTATGGGATGCCATCAAGCTTATTGGGGCGTTTAGTTCGTGCTTGGTTGTTGTTTCAAATCAGCCTTATTCACCACTTGACAAAACGTATCGAAAGAATAGTTTAATCCTCAGAAAGACTTCACTCTTCAGACTGCAGGTGTGTCATCACATGTGAATCTGTCCACATCCCTGTGGCTCCAACAGCATCTCTGGTGCAAGCCCATAATGGTAACAACAGTCACGTCCCCTAACATGCTGTCCGTCCCAAGCACCAACGTTAAGCTGTGCCATCCAGGCCTGGGGCTGGTCCCGAGGGTGCCCATGTCTGGATGTGAGGATTCCCATATCACCCTGTCCTTTCTAGAGGATGGCATACCGTACACACCACTCCCTCCAGTTTTCCTTTCATGGTTTCTTAATAGTTGCCACTACTGTTACTTTGAGCCCTTCCTGTGGCACTTTTTTTCTTGAACTAGACCTTAAGCTGTGCTCAGATACATTTTCTAGGGGCATTCCTAAGCCAAGAACTACGGATTTTTATAAATGCGTCCAGAATCAAAAAGGGGGTGGAGGGGTGAGGCAACAGCTTGCGCAGATAGACTTTTTATCAGACTAACCACCAGAGGGCGCTCTACAGGATGGCTTCGGGGAACGGAGCAATTTGGGCATTCACAGTCCCCAGGGGAGTCAAAAAACAAGGTCTTTAGCCAGGAAGGAATAAGGTCTGGGGCTACATTTCTGTCATGAAAAAGATTTGCCGTCTACTTCCTGCCTGTTTGGCTAATTATATTTTCTCAGATCCCCTTAATTACACAGACCAGATGCTTTATGACTAGAAATAAACACAAATAGAGAAAGAACATCAAAGATAAATCGTCCACGACGAAGAGTCATAAATTGAAAGAAACTAACAAATTAAGTAGTTTAGTCACCACCACACTTCACTTACCACAGTCCATCTTCTCAATTCAATTAGTTTTAGGGCTGAGCCTAATAGTAGGCATTTTTAAAAATTGGGGCCAGAGTCTCTGGGTTGTTTTCTGTTCTGTTCTTTATTCTTTTTTGAATAAGCAGTAAAGTAAAACATCAGTGCTAATTTCCAAATCCTTTAATGGAAAAATTCATCAACTAGAGAGTGTGGTACAGAAAATCCTTTGGTAGTGCTCATTTTTTAAAATTAATTTTTAACTATACAAGTAATACAGAAATACATTCTCCTTGTTAAAGGAGAAATCACAGGTACGGTTCAAGGTTCCTTTGAACAACACCACAGACCTCTTTCCCCCATCCATCTTCCCAGAGATAATCATGATTTCCTGTTAGTGTGTTTTCTTCTAGACTTCTCTTCAATTTTTTAGGTGGATGAGGATACTCTGAAGGGCACATTTCTTCTACACCCGTCTGAACATCCAGGCTTATGTCAGGCCTTATGAGACACTGTGAAGAGCAATGGACTTAGATTGATAGGTCTACATTTGAATCTCAACTCTGTTTCAGTATGCGACTGACTTTGGACAAGCCACGTAAGTACTCTGCACATGGGGTTAGCAAATCTTCAGACATTTGTTCATTTACTTATTCTGCAGATATTTACTGAATTCCTTCTGAATTCTAGGCACCTGAGCAAAGGTCTAGTCTAAGGTGGCTTGCAAAGAAGTAAACAGACAATTACAACACTGTATGAGAACAAGCATGTCACAGAAGTATCAGGCGCTCTGGGCTCTTAGTACTCCAGCATCAGGGATGGCTTCCTGGAGGAGGTAATGCTAAGCTGCAGTCGGAGTGGTTAGAAAGAACTAATTGGGCAAACAGGAGTTTGGAAGGAGATAAATGTGTGGTGTGTGTGGGCAGGTAGAAGCGGTTTTCAAGGCAGAGAAAATGTTTTGTCCAAAGGTTTATTAGCTAAAATGAATAAAATATATTTTTGTTGGTTTTTTTAAGTTCAAAAAGCAAAAGTACAGTTGAACAGAAATTTTGAAGGAGGTGTAGCCAGACATGATGTGGGAGAGCTTGTTAAGAACTATCAGATGCCACGTGAAGCAGTGGGACTGAATCCCATCGATGATGCTGAGCCACTCATCCAGCCAGGTACATGCTGTGTTCAGATTTGCCCTGGAAGTGGTTAAGAGCTAAAATATTAGCTACCGTTTAAACACTATATTCCTCAGGCAACATAGCCTGCACTGCCATCAACAGTGATTGCTGTCTAAGAACAAATTTCCAGGAGAAGAAGAGAAGGCCGGCTGTGGTGGACAATGTGGCAACTGCCAGTGGTCATTAAAATCAGTGCTCCTTCACCCCAGTCATGTCTGTATAGTTCAACTATGCCTTTCATCCTTTTTTTCCCTATGACCAGAGACCTAAGGAATGAGGTCAGGAGAAATAACAGAAAAATCCACCCAGAAGCCCAGACCCCAGAGACTCGGGGCTCCAGATCATCATTGGTCTTGTCCGGTTGGGTGCATTTCTGCTGTTCGGGTAAACCCCTGGCAGTCATGTGAGTGGGGGCCTCAGCGGAGAGAGGCCAGGCTCTGCGGAGCTTGCACATGATGCCCAGAGCCTGGCTGCTCTCAGGGTCTGATGCAGCACAGGAACAGGAAATTAAAGGAGAAAAAAAAGGGACTCTAGTTCTTGCTCTGTGTTCTTGATGAGGCTGCTCCTAATTTCTCATTAGCCTTTCCACATCTTACATCTTCATTATTACGGTGGAGGGGATATGCAAAGGCGGGAAGACAACATCATTTTTTCTAACTCCAGCATTCAGTGATTCCGGCACTTGGTGAACTGGTCCCCTAATAGCTCGGTAGGAGCCAGTGTCTCTTTGATTCCCTTTGGGAAAATGGCTTCCTCTCTAGGGTGTTAGAGGGCATGCCGCACCACTCCCACCCAGGTTTCTGGGGATGAAGCCACGTAAGCAACCAGCAGGAAGCAGAGATAAAGTGAAAAGAGACCTTTTGAAATATTAATTGAGGCACTTCTTCTCATTGTTAAAATCAAACCAGACTTACCGTGCTAGGGAAGAGAAGACCCCAAAGAACCCCTATGAGAAGAGCTGCATTCTTGACTTTGAGTGTCAAGTGTATTGGCTTCAGTTGCAAGAACAAAGCAATAAAGTTGGAAGTTGGGGTAGATTTCTTTGGATTCAAAAAGCCTAGCTTAAAGTATCTGGGGCCAAACCCCGAGGACTCAGAGCCTAGAACAGGGTTTGTCAAACTTTCTCCCTAAAGGGCCAAAATAGTCCTTATCTCCACTACTCAACCCTGTGGTTGTAGTCTGCAGCTCACAGACAATACGTAAACAAATGGGTGTGGTCGTGTTCCAATACACCTTCATTTACATAACAGGCTGTCACCAGATTTGCCAACTCAGCCCTACAGTGTGTTTGGGAAACCAGGGACCTGGGGAAGGATGAGATCCTTTTGTGGTGTGGAAAGAAAGTCTTGGAAGGGATTGGAAAAGGAAAACAAGAAAACTTCAACGCTAGCTTGCATCCATCTCTTTTGCCCTGTCTCCGTGTTGAATCCAGGTGGAAGAAGGAATTAGTAATAAATCCTGGATAGTCTTGGAGATTTGGGAACAGAGGGTCTTGTGCCCAGAGCATTCCACTTAACTATAGAGGGGAACAACCCCCCCTCCCGCCCGCCCCGAAAATATCCCACATCAACATAGGAGGGCCACAAGAAAGGAGAAAAGGCAGTGTGGTTGGTTGGTTTAGCAGAGAAGGTCTGAGTCAGCCTCTCACATCTGCAGGGCCTCTTCGGCTCACACAAGGCAAAGAGGAAACCCGAGCTTTCCCCATACCCCAGGAAGGTGTGGAAGATGGCTCTGGAGAGTCCTGGGTGGGCCTCGAGGACACTGAGAACAAGGTGAGCAGACCCCATAGCGGAGCTAGGCAGCAGACAGCACAGAGGGAAATCATCCTTGGTTGGAGCCAAGTGGAAACTTGGTCGGCAGAGAAAGCCCACCCAGCTCCCAGAGCAGCCCCTAAGACTGGCCTCAGCAAGAGAACTAACGAGTGACATAATTCTGGGTGCCCAGGGAGAAGAGCCTACAGAGGGCCAGGGCCGCCTCCCTAACACCATCAGTGTGTTTAGTTTGCGTGGCCATCACTGTTCAGAGGCGGCACTGACGTTGTGGAGGCAGAGGTGGACAAGGCCTGGGTGTATGGGCCTCGGGCCTCTAACAAATTTCTTTCCACAGCTGCTGCTGCTGCTTCTCAGGGGAAGGGATCATCCAGCATCTGACACAGTGCTTGTGGGTAGTAGCTTGAATTCATTAATTAGATGATGAATACTTCTACCATTTCCTATTGGTTCAGTCACTTGCTTATCTTGTCATTGTCCCATAGCAATTACCAGGCTGCACTGTAATTATTTGCCGAGCTGTTTGTCTCCCGGATGAACTTATGAGAAAGGATCGTGTCTTTCTTATTTTTATAGCTTCAAATTTATGTAAATAGATAAACTGTAAAATGAATTTCCAAGCTGAGCACAGGGAGATGGCGTGGTTGGCGCAGGGCTGGCCCGGTCGCAGCAGGGAGGATGAGGGTGTGGGTCTTCTGCCCATCACGTGGTGCTGTAGTGTCCAGCACGCTTTTACACCCATGTTACAGCCCTGACCATCCTCTACAGCGTGGAAGACAGCTTCTTAGATGGAAGAGTATAGCCCTTTAAGGCATTTTTGTGTTTTCATTCTACATCAGTTGATTTCCACAAAGGGACTTTCAAAATGTGGGCTGGTGAGTAACAGGGAACTTAGCACAAGAAGCACACAAATGACATGGGCTGGTTGGAGGTAAATAACCGGCTCCATCGCCAGGAAGAGGGAGCGACTCTTTCCTGCTAAGAGAACATGCGACAAACCCTGAAAACGGCAGGGCAGTTTTCACATCATAGCAAGATGCTGATGTTAAATTAAATAAAGAACATACACCAAAAAAAAAAAAAAAAAAGGCAGCAGTATAGATAATGTAGATAGATAATGTAGAAAAAAGACAAATCTCAACCTCCCCCAAACATAATGACAACCTTTTTTGAGAGTGTAACATGGACCTGTCTCCAGCATCTGAAAACAGTTTCCATCAACTATAATAGTTAGTGGTGGAACTAGACAATAAATTAAATTGATGGCTCACCTATATTCACTTTCTATTGCTGCTGTAACAAATTACCACAGACTTAATGGCTTAAAACAACACAAATTTATTATCTTGCAGGCTGAAAGTCAGAAGTCCTAAAATCGAGGTGTTGGCAGGGTTGCTTTCTTTGGGAGGCTCTAGGGGAGAATCCATTTTGTGACTTTTCCCTGCTTCTTGAGGCCTCCTGCATTCTTCTTCTCTATCCCCTTCTTGAATTACTCTAACCTCTGTTCCTGTCATCAAGTCTCTTTCTCTCCCTCTGACCCTCCTGCCTTCCTCTTATAAAGGACTTTTGGCATTACTTTGGGACCACCCAAATAACCTAGAATCATCTCCCAGTCTCAACATCATTAATGTAATCACAACAGCAAATCCCTTTTGCCATAACGGTAACATATTCACAGGTTCCGGAGGTTAGGATAAGGACACTGGGGCAGTGGCGGGCGGAGGGAGGCGTTACTTAGTCTACACCACCACCCATGGCATGATGCTAAAACCAGAGCGAGCCTGCCACAGGAAACCGTCCCTTGATCTGCTTGACCCTGGATGAGAAACTTAGGTCTGGGCTGACCCCCCAAAGTGGGCAGCTAAAGTGCTTTTCGTCCTATCCTCTCCCCTTGCTCCACCTGGTTCTACATTTGCACAAGACTGTCAGAACGCAATTGGAAAGGAAGTTAGGCTGGGACTGCGGGACTGGGAAGGGCACAGCCTATGCCAACGAATAATGTATTTTCTACAGGTGACATCCCATGAGCCGGGCCGCTGACCAGAGAGCCCTAGCAGAGGTGCATTCTGAGAACCGTTGACTGGCCTGCCCCCGGCTCTGTCAAGAGTAGCTGAGAGCCAAGGAGTGGAGGTGGGGTCGCCACCTGCCGGCGACCAGGAGAACTGCTTGGGATGAATGACCGCTAAGGAGACCTGTGCACATTCCCCTGCCATCCATCTAAAGAGTTGAAAAGGGGCTTTTGTCTCTCTTTCCTCGATCTGGGAGTTCATATACACCATTCAGAGGGATCTTTTCATATCTGACCCACAACTGAGAGCTAAACTCAAGTTCTATCCTTTCGCATTGTTAGGTCCAAGCAAAACAAGGAATAAAGATGACCACTTCCGTCATGAAAGTTAAGGTAAGTAGGACCAATCTACCCACTCAGGACAAGTCAACGAACTGGATGGATTTAAAAAAAAAAAGTATAAAAGAACAAACAAGGTAATGAATAATGACTGGGTTCAGATCTAGGCAAGGAGGTGCCTGGGTGGCTCAGTGGGTTAAAGCCTCTGCCTTTGGCTCAGGTCATGATCTCAGGGTCCTGGGATCGAGGCCCACATCAGGCTCTCTGCTCAGCAGGGAGACTGTTTCCTCCTCTCTCTCTGCCTGCCTCTCTGCCTACCTGTGATCTCTCTTTCTGTCAAATAAATAAATAAAATCTTAAAAAAAAAAATCTAGGCAAGGATAAGAACCCTGAGAGGTAAGCCCAGCATTCAAAACTGCCTTTGTCCTGAAGGAATTTCCTGATCAAGAAAAAAAAAAAAAAAAAAAAAAAAGCAGTTGAAAACCAAGCCATGGATTTCCAGGCTCAAGAAGACAAAAGTCAAAATCTAGAACCCACCAAAAATATGTACTGTGTTAAAACATCTTTTCTGGGGCACCTGGGTGGCTCAGTTGGTCAAGCAACTGCCTTCAGCTCAGGTCATAATCCCCACATCTGGCTCCTTGCTTGGCATGGAGCCTGCTTCTCCCTCTTCCTCTGCCTGCTACTCCACCTGCTTGTGTTCCCTCTCCCTCTGTCAAATAAATAAATAAATAAATAAATCCTTAAAACAAAAACAAACAAACAAAAAAACAAAAGAATCTTTTCTTTAAGCTGAGATCCCAAAAGGCCAGAGCCTTAGAATAAGGTGAACTGGAAGAAAACCTTGCAGGGACCCACAGTCTAGTGTTAGCATGCCCAGGGAGCTGAGAAAAACTCAAGACTTGAACTTAGTTGAGGGGAGCCCTGGACTAGTAATACCCCAGGCACACAACAAAAATAAATGAAAATACTCCCAGGATAGATATGTCCTCCCAGGGGTCCTCATTATTACTACAGTGTTCTAAATACAATGATCAGCACATAGTGAAAGATAACCAGACCCATTCAGAAATCAGAAACTGTAAAGTTAAAAAGAGCAGAAAGACCAGGCAACAGATATAGACACAGGGACCTAACAATTATCATATGCAAACTAGAAAACAGCTACACTTAATATATTTATAGAAATAAAACACAGGCATAAAGGTTTTAGCAGGCACCCGGAAATTGCATTCAAAAAGTAATAGGGCAGGGGCGCCTGGGTGGCTCCTTTGGTTAGGTGACTCTTTACTTCGGCTCAGGTCATGATCTCAGGGTCATGAGATTGAGGCACTCTCATTGGGCTCTGTGCTCCATGGGGAGTCTGCTTGCGATTCTCTCTCTCCCTCTGCGCCCCCCTTGCTCGTACTTCTCTCTCTCTCTCTCAAATAAATAAATATTAAAAAAAAAAAGGTAATAGGGCAGAACTGAAAAAGAGCCAAATAAAATTGCTATAATTAAAAATTACAATAAGTAATATGAGTAGCTCAGTAGAAAGATTTAATAGTAAATTATATGTGGCTGAAGAGAGAATTGGCAAACCAGAAGATGGGAGGGAAAAAACAGAGAAACAAAGATGGAAAATATGAAAAAGAATAAGAGATCTGAGGATCCAGTAGGAAAGTCTCACAGCTTTTTTGAAGTTCCACAAGAGGGGAGCAGAAAGCATGGGGCAGAGGCAATATCTGAAAAAATAATTGGGGTATGGCTGGCATCCGGATCCCTGAATGCTCCATCAGTTAAGGCCCCTGAAGTTAGGGGCCTGCTTGGCCCAGAATGCGAGGAGGTCCTCTAGGGGGCGGTGTTGTCTAATGTCAAACGCGTCTGTGCAGTTCTGATGGGGGGGGGAAAGCCTATTGGCTCAGCACTGACGCAAGAGGAAGCAGTTAGCTTGCCTGAGAGGGAAGGAGTGTTCCTGCCTGATTAACTTGCGTGCGCAGAGACTGGAAGGCGAAGAAAGGGGAAGGGACGGGTACCAAGAGTGGGGGACAGGAATGACTCCTAAAAATGCAAATGAGTTCCCCATCTGGCATGTAGGGGCGTGTGATGAGATGGTAGAGAAGACCCCAAAGGGACAGGAAGAAGCTCCTGGGCCATAAGAACATTCAAGTCCATTCTGTGGGCTGTGGACCCCTAAAGGGTTCTAAGAGGGAAAGTGGCGACCCGCCTGCGTGGTTCAGTCGTTAAGCACGTGCCTTCGGCTCAGGTCATGATCCCGGAGTTCCAGGATCGAGCTCGGCATTGGGCTCCCTGCTCCACGGGAAGCCTGCTTCTCCCTCTCTCACTCCCCCTGTTTGTGTTCTCTCTCTCACTATGTTTCTCTCTCTCAAATAAATAAATAAAATCTTCGAAAAAAAGGAGGGAAGTGGCATGATCAGTCTCACGGGTTAAGAGAACCACCCTGGGCAGGATATGGAGAACTGACTAGAGCAGGGAGAGCAATGGTGGTCATGTCATCCAGGTGAGAGCCAAGGGTGACTTGCGTAGGTAAGGGCATTTAAGAAATGGCAATACCTGATCTTGGAAAGGGTGCAACAAATAGGCATTCTCGCACCCTGCTATTGAGATAGTTAACTGATACAACCTTGGGGGAAGAAATTTAGGAAAATGCAATAAAGGCTTAAAAATGAATGTAATCTTTGACCCAATAATTCCACTTCTAGGGTTTAGCCTAAATAATTTTAAATGTGCAGTTGATCTCAATATTAATTATAAGAGGAAAACAATCTACACACCCCACCCTGGGGATCAATCAAATATACGTACACAAATAATATTTATAGGTATTAAAATCATATTGTAAAAGATTCATTTTTCTCTTGATGCTTTTATCTTGTAACTTTTTTCTGTAATTAACACGGATCACTTTTGTAATTAGGTGCAAATCAATGAAAAATGATTAGAGTTTATAAAGATATTGCAAGGAATGTTTCCAAAGAACACAAGGAATAAGTTCCAAAAATAGAAGTGAGTCAAGGCATATGCTTTGGCCTATACATCATAAAAATTAAAAGTAATATCACATGTATAAACGTCTCCACCCAGGAGGAATGCAAGAAAGACCACATTTTATTCATTTCTCAAATTAGTCAGCACCAGTTTGAGTCCCTGTCTTCCAGACTGGTGGAAAGTCATGGCCTTCACCTTGCCCACCATGGGTTCCCTTCAATCATCTGTGGTCTTGGTTGTAGGCAGTTCAAAGCTGGGCTGTGGCAGGCTTAAGAATCCTCGTTTCTTTAACCCTGCTGTTGCCTTCGTCAGAATTGCTCCTTGCTTCACAAAGCACTTTCGGCAGCTTGGGTCTTCCTATGTCTATCCTGCGCTGCTGGTCCCTGTGTCCCAAAGCCATGCCACAACAGTCATGTCCTTCAAAGGGGCACAGCACTGTGAGCAATCCCACGTTGACAGCTGGGAGTCCAAAAGGGCTCATATGATTTCCCAAGTCAGACAGCCTCGGGGGGGCAACCATTCAGTGTCTTCTCACTTTTCTGCTCCAGCTCCCAGTTATGAAGTCTGCAGCCTCCAGAAGTCACTGGGGGAAAGCCTCTCCTGCTCACAAGAACGCCCACATTTACAGCAAGGTGAAACTTTTCTATGACCAGAAGTTTCCATGTCTTGGCGGCTGCCAGAGCAGTGCAGGGTTCCATGGAGGAGAAGACCATAGCCTCCTCCCCAACTCTTTCCATTTCAAACTCATGGCCAGACTGTACCCAGAGCCTCAGACTGTACCTAGAGCCTCAAAAGTTTCTCTCAATCTCTTCCCCTCCAGGCATAACCCTTTTCTGTGATCCCATCAAGTGTCTCCATAAATACAGTTAAGTTCCTGGCCTTAAAAACCTATGTAAGGAGACAAAACAAAAGCAAACAATCCAAAACCAAATAACCCTTGCCTATCATTCACCTTGAACCCCAATTCCCGCTTCAACCGCCATTGCACAAATAAAGCTGCAGGCGTGGCAGTGCGCGCCCTAAGAAACCCTGGGCCGTAGGGTTGGAGATCGTGCTCTGTTCACAGTGTTTGAGTTCCAGCTCAGCAAGTCAAAAATGCCCCACGCTTACCAAAAGTACAATTCCTGGCTCATGAAATGCACGCAGTAAATGACCCATCAAAAGTAGCTTCGATTACAGAGTCAGACCTCCAACAGTGCAAAGAGCGCTCAGAGTCTGGTGTTTACCACGAGGCAGAGCCATTAGTTTCTCCCCTTGTTTTTTCCTTCCTTTGCCATGTCCTCTTCTTCCTCCCTTCACTGTCCATGTCCCCTCAGCTTTCTCTCTCTTGACTCTTTACTAAATTCTGTTATTAATTATAATTGCTTGAATCAATTCTCTTGAGTTTTGCAGATAGAAATGATGTCATCTGAAAATAATGATACATTAATCTCTTTTTCAATGACCCTTCCTTTTCTTTCTTTTCTTAGTGTGCTGGACTTGCCTTTCTTATTACAGTCACAGTCAAGTGAATGTTATTTAAGAGGAGTGAATGTGAATAGCTCTATTTTAGTCTTCATTTCGGAGGAAACATCTGTTATACACCTTTTATATAGGCTGTATTGTCTATATCTTCTGTACCTTATATACCTTCTATATACCCTCCTAGACCATGTTTGGTAAATGGTCTTTTTCTGTTTTCCTAAGACATGTTTTAAAGCCAGCATTAGATTTTGTACATTATCAAATGCCATTTGACATGTATTCATCTCTTTTTTATGTGTACTAGAATTTTGATAAATCATACTGTTCTTAAGATCTAAAATCAGAAATTTTCCTAAACATGCATTAATCAAAAATGGGTAAATAAATGGGGAATTCACACCATGGAATATTGTATGGTCATGAAAATGAATGACCTACTACTGCTTGCAACAGTGTGGGAGGATCTCTTTAATATAACGTTGAATAGAAGCAGCTGGGCAAACATCATACTTACTTTGTGATCCCATTTATATAAAGTTCAAATGCAGGTGCATCTAATCCATGTTGTTAGAAGTGGTAGTGATGACCGAACAGGAATGTGAGGGGGACCCCTAGAGTGCTGGTATCTTCTGTCTCTCAATCCGGGTGCTATGACATGGATAAGTTCAGTCTGTTAGAACCTGGCTGGGTCACAGGGAGAAGTGATGTGGTCTGTGACAGAGGGCAGGAGGCTAACTCCAACCAGGGGTAAAAGCAACTACTCGGTTCCAACCAATTGCTGCAAGTCAGGAATAAAATATCAAGAAGCCAGAAGTCTGGATTTTTACACGAACTCTTCCTTTTAAATATCACTTCTTACAAATTAAAACCAAATACAAAGAAGAACACTGCATCAGCCAAGCACGTCATGTCTGAGGGCCAGAGTTAGCTATGAATCCCGAACTTGTGACCTGTGTTCAGAATTTGGCAGAGGTGGTTAGAAGCCCCAGCTGAAGAACAGCTGACCAGCTTCTCTGGGGCTTTTGCATTTTCCCTGATGAAGATGATCTGAAGACAGGGCAGAAAAGGGTCACTTTCTAAAACTCCAGCCTTTCATTGTTGCCCTCCTCCAAAAAAAAACCTAGGCGAGAGGGATGAAAGAAAAGTTCTGAGTCCCCCTTGCGCCCACCACTATCCCTTCAAGTTCTAGAATGGCCTCACTCAGAAACTGCTCCTCATTAGTGGTTTAGTTTCTCAAGGGAGCGTGGCAGAAAAAAAAAAAAAATGAGGCAGCATTTGAAATCGAAGGGAATCTGCCACAATGGGGCAGTATAGCTACATTCTGCCCACAATCCCTAACCCCCCGGGCTTGGAAGGCCAGCCCCAGAACCCAAAGAGGAGCCCGCTGCCAATGCAGGCAGTTTAGAAAGGGCAGAGAATACATTTGGGACACTATGATCCCTGGTTTAGGGAAAAAATGGAACCTGAAAATAGCTAGGTCCGTGTTTTGAGAAAAGATCTAGAGCAAGTCCAAACAGAGGAAAATGTGTTAGCAAGGTTCTTACTGGTGTTTTTCCCTTGGGGATTTCAAAATGGATAGTTTTGCTTTATGAGTTAGACAGGTAAACTTCTTGTTACTGACTCTGCTGTGCTTTAGAAACAATCTAAGTGAAATCTACCTTTATTAGCAACAAACATCCAATTCCTTTTTTTCTATTTTATAGAGGAGAGAACTAAATAAACCGACTTGAGCTGATCGTTTCCAAAAGTGTGCTGTTGGGTGAATGTTTTGAAGGTTAGAATGCATTTTTGCACACAAAGTGGTATCTGCCGACTTCACTTTCATAAACAAGTCAGAAGAATCTATTTGGCCTATAATGAAACTAAAATATTATTTTTGCAATTAAGATGAATAGAAAATAACACTGTCCTAAGAAAGAATAACTAAGAAAACAGCAAACAAACTGAATAATTCAGCAACCATTTATTAAATATTTGCTTTGTGCAAGACACAGTTGATCTGAATTTGTTGTTTAGAGATTGGGCACTAGCAGGTTTCATGGAGAGAGGGTAACAAAAGCCGGAGGAAAGTGGTTGAAGAGGAAAAGGAAATGAGAAAGTAGAGCCAAGTGAGCTTGTTCTTTCCAGGACTTTGATGAGGGAAAAGGAGAATGTTGTCATGATAAGAGGGAAAGGATTCAGGACCAATCCAAGACAGAGGGAAGGCAAAAATACAAGTCCAAGAGGTTAGAATCAATGGACCTATCTACGTTCTTGTGGCAAACACCATTAGTTGCTCTCTCTGCTATTTGATCTCTCCCTATCTTAGTACAAGCACCTTGATTTTAATCAAGAGGCTGATACACTTAGCTAAAAGGCTGTACTCTCCAGCCTCGCTTGCAGCCAGATGTGGCCTTCTAAGTTCTGGCCAATGAGATAGAAGTAGAAATTTTAGGTGGGACACTTAAGGACATTGCTGACTCAGGGGAGAGAAAACCTTGTGTCCCTCTTGCGGACAGAACATATAAATGTTAAAAGCATAATTCCCACACCTTGTCTGAACACACACCAAAGTGTAATTGATTCATTAATAAAGGAAGCCAGCAAGATGACAAAGCTAGTCCAGGAAGGAAAAAGAAATCCTGAAATAAGAATGCTAAGTTGGATAGAAAGAGGTAAATGTTCTTCAAGGTAATAAAACCATCTCTCCTGAGAAAAACCCATTTGCATCTTCCCCATTTTTAACAAATTAACATCTAATTTTAGAGTCTGAACCCTAATCAACAATAATGAAAGAGTAAGCCATTCTCCAAGTGAGATGACCCTGGGGGAAAGGGATGACGCCCTAGTATGACATTGGCGGGACACACAGCCATCCTTTGCGTTATTTCCAAGTTTTGGACTATTTTCCTGAACACTGCCTTCTTTCTGCCTGCTGCCTGGAATGTGGGTGCAGTGACTGGAGCTGCAGCAGCCACGAGGAGGAAGCCATTACCTACGATGGCAGGGCAGCGAGGGAAAAGGAGCCTGGATGTCTGGTGACACCTGCGCCACCTACTCCGGGACTTCTGCAGGGTTCGGGGCAGTGAAACACTCCTCTCTTACATAAGCTGTTCCTACTTTGGATTTCTGTTCTTTCGTCTTCTAATGGGGCAAGAAGCAGACATCTAGAGGGATAAATATTTAAATAATGCTGGAAATAATGCTGCACTCTGAGGTTGTCTAGAGGCAGGAAAGCCTTTTTTTAATAAGACATACGAAAGAAGGTATGGATGAAAGAAGGTATGGATGATTTAGGGTTTCTAAACCACATACAAATAGTGAAATGCATTGTCCATACTAGTGTGTAGTGGTGCCTTTCCTACAACCTTGAAGAAGAAACTGAAGATCTAACTCAGGACTAGAGAGGAACTAATAAAGTTATCCACAAAAACTTGGATGGTGACACTAAATCGGGAGGTCAGAATATTCATAAATTTGCTCAAATGTTTCAAAAAGCTGACTTAATTAAATTTCTCAATATAATCCTTCTTTGGACTTTCATGATTTATTACTATACCTTGTAGAGTATATATGCCTTGCACTTATATATTAGTGTTGCTTCATACACTCAGACCTACATTTTACCCTGCAGAACTATATTCCTACAGCAGTATCTGATGCATTGCTGTGGGTGATTTTTGAGAAATCTACCAGAATAATTTAGACTACGGTGGACACTTGCCTCTGTGCCAACTAGGAATCTCATCTCCACCTTAAGATGTGATTCCACTCAAGAAAAAGGGAATCTGATCAAGACTTGGGGGTAGGGGGAAGAGAAGCTTTAAAACCGGAGAGAAGCAGGGAAATGTAGACACAGATACACATTTGTTGTCTAGAAAGTAGGAAGGTAAGCAAGCTCTTCTAGGGAATGGGTGGGACTTGAGTGGGGACTCGCAAGACCATCAACAAAGGGATATGCTTAAACTTCACACATGATTTGGCTTCGACTTGCCATCTTCCTCTCCCTCTGTTTCCAGTCCCAGCCAGGGGACCGGGAGGATAGGGAGGAGAAAGGTCAAGCGGTTATGTATTAAGCCTCTACTCAGAGTAAATACAGTTCAATGCATAAATAAGATAACATTTAGCAGGTTGTGCAATCTGATTACATTTGCCTAAGAGCTGAAGATCTAGTCACTCATTTTTAACTGATTTTAGATTCAGTTCTGTTCGTGGGGCACAGTGTACACTTAGTATGTGTTGAATGATTGACCGAACACAGGACTTGTTTTGTAAGTTCCTGAATTCTGAGAAAGCCATTGTTTAGAAGAAAAACTGGTCAAGAATGGCAAAGAATTCACGTGTGGGGCCCCTGTAAAGCCCCCCATGCCTGCAGGTCCTTGGCTGCTGATGCTGCTCCTCAGAGGGCATACCTTCTCTTTGCTTAACAATACCTCCTTTTAAGTCAAAAAAGGACCAGGCAAGGGTGTCCTGACAGAAGAGGATTGAGCATGAAACTTAGCATCTTACATAACATATATTTTTATACCACAATTGAAACCTAATACCATTTCCTTCGGTGTCTATATTTATTTTTGAGAGCACCGTATTTTCAAAGTGCATGCTGTGCTGCATTGCTCTTCCCTGTCTAGGTGGCCCTGGGACTTTCTGATCCCATTGGAGGGTTGGCCTCCGTTGTGTGGTTGGAGCTCACTAATGCTAATGAGGCAATGCAGCATCTTTTGTGGAAAGACAGTGGGGAGCACCCTTTGTCTCCCTCATGGATTTTAGATAGTGATCAAATGAAAAAGAAGGCAGGAGGCAGATTGGGGCAGCAGCCTCCCAGCCGCAGCCACATCTTCTCAGGAACACGGAGCTCAATTCCTTGGTCATTAAGGGAGGTTTATAAGCTAAGTGCCAGGAGAGGAGGGAAATCATTTCTTTCTGCAGCAACTAAGTCTCCCTAGTAACTAAAGGAATTTAAGTGAGTCAAGACAGGGGAGACTTCTTCAGGACATGGGCAAAGGGGACCCTAAATGGAGAGTAGACTAGATTTAGGACAGAGATGTCAGACCCAGTGAACTTAGTATGAACTGTCTTGTAAAGTGACCAAATAGGAACTTTGTACTCAACTTTGGTGATGGTAGCCTCTTTCCCTGTTACCCTCTCCACTGTTGTAAGAGCTGTTGATGCAGCAGAGAGTGGTGGGCTCAGGTCATTTCACAGAGCTCCTACTACATGCCAGGGCCAGACCCAGAGGCCAGCATCCAAAGGGGAGCTCCATCTTTGAGTTGATAACACCCAAATAGGCTCAAATCCTGGAGCAGCTAAGAAGAAGTCAGGAAGCAGCTAACCCCCTTACCCCCCAAGATGGGCATTGCTGCCAGTCTGTCTGCTCAGCCTGTGTCCCTGGGTGGGAGGGCTTCACATGGGAGGTAGGGGCAGGCCTCTTCTTCAGAAAGGCCACCGATACATACAGATGAATGTGAGGAAAGGGTAAAGCAGTGATGCTCAAGCCCATGTGCGGGTGAGGAGCTGGGGCAGGGGCACTGGCGAGGAAAACATAGTCACTGTCATAGGAAGAAGATAATTTGCTAACAGACAAAAACACTCATTTTAAAGACTTCTTTTAGGGGCGCCTGGGTGGCTCAGTTGGTTAAGCGACTGCTTTCAGCTCAGGTCATGATCCTGGAGACCCGGGACTGAGCCCCACATCAGGCTTCCTGCTCGGCGGGGAGCCTGCTTTTCCCTCTCTCAGTCCCTCTGCTTGTGTTCCCTCTCTGGCTGTGTTTCTCTCTGTCAAATAAATAAATAAAATCTTAAAAATGAATAAATAAATAAATAAATAAATAAATAAAGACTTCTTTTACAAGCCCTAATTAAAACACACACACACACACACACACACAAACCATAAGATCAAATCTAAAACCTCAGAAGCTTGATGTGACTGAAAGGCAACTGGACAAAATCCTTTGGGTGACTTTCTATGGGGCTCTTCCTTTGTGTCCACTGCCCCTGCAGGACCCAGGCAAGGGAGGGGAGAGAGGGCTGGGGGGTGCTGGCTAAAGGAGAAGCAAAAAGGAGGGACCATGAGTGGGCTGGGGAGGAGAGAATGAGGTCCCTAGGATTCACTGGCTGTTAGAGAAGAGTTGAGGATGGAGGGTCTAAACATTAACCACAAATTATGACTTCAATTTAGAGAAGTGAGTAAAATGGAAATGTCTGTTTGAGCAGAGCTTCTTCAAATATGAATCCATTCTGTACCAAGTGGGTTGTGACTCCCAAGTATTCTCCGAACAAGATAATGAGGCTGTCTTATTGCCCTTTCGTGAGCAGGTTAAATGGAGGAGTCATTCTCTTTGCTGTTTCAAGTACTTTCTTTGCCTCTCCAGACCAATCATGTGCCAAGTTCTTCATAATCTACAAATTATGACAGAAGAATTCAATTGAAATTAAAGATTTTTGTGTGAGGCAGTTTTCCAAGAATAGAATCATATTGAGTATAAAGCTCTACTTGTAAGAGCTGAATTCCAAGAGTTTAAGAAGTGAACAGTCAAAAGAAACAGAAACTGCATAGCAAATAAATCAGATGTGCATATGCAAATGAGCTCTTAAAAATGCTGCTGCTGATGCAGACATGAATAGCCTCAAATTCAATATATAAAATGTTTCCCCAACGAAACAGGATCATGTCACCTGTCTGCCCGGAAGCCGTTCTAGTGTTGCCTGAATTTGTTGAAAGGGCTTCATGGAATAGATAAGTTTTCAAGTGTTCACAGAGGGGAACACAAAGAAAGGAATTGGCCTATTGATCTTTTCATATCAGCAGCAATGAGGGAAAGATATCATTCCCAAGGTAGGTAACAAGAAGAAAGAAACCAGCTATGTAAAAGAAAAGGGAATTCCATCTTCTCAGTATTTCAGTGTGTGCTTTAGATTCAAAGGAAATAGAAGCAGATTTGAAGGCAGAGATGGGGGAGAGGGATACATTTTCAGTTCTGTGCTTTTTCAATTCCAGAGTGTCTATTAGCTATCCTCTTTCTATAAGACTAGTACTTTTTTTTTAATGTAACAAATTTATTAAGATATGATTCATATACCCTACAATTCACCCATTTGGTGTGTACAATTAAGTGAGTTTTTTTTAGTATATTCAGAATTGTGCAACCATCAGTCTTAGAACATTTTCTTCACCGACCCTACCCCCAAAAGACCCATACCCATTAGCAGTCACACCTCAGTTCCGCTAACCCCCTCCCCAGGCCAAGACAATCATTAATCTACTATCTCTAGAGATCTCCTTCTTCTGGACACTTCACAGAAATAGAACCATATAATACATGTCCTTTTGAAACTAGCTTCTTTCACTTAGCATCTTGTTTTTACGTTTCATCCATATTATATTCATATTGACACTTCATTCTTTTTAATTGTCAGACGATATTCTATTGTACAGACATACTACATTTGATTTATCCATTCATCAGTTGATAGACATTTGTGTCTTTTTAATTATTATAAATAATGCTGCCGTGAACATTCATGTACAAATTTTTGTGTGACATTTATTTTCATTTGTCTTGGGTATATAGTTAGCTGTGGAATTGCTGGGTAATTTGGCAAATATATGCTTTAATCTTTTGAGGAACTGTCTTGAGAAACATCTATTCAAATCTTCTGCCCATTTTTAAGTTGGGTTAGTTATCTTTTATTATTGAGTTGTAGGAGTTATTTGTATGTTCTGGCTACAAGTCCCTTATCAGATGTATGATTAGCAAATATTTCTTATATTTAGATCTATGTTCCATATTGAGTCAGTTTTGGTGTAGAGTGTAAAGAAGGCTTCCAAGTGCATTACCTGTGACTCTATGGTTGTACCAGTACCATTTGTTGAAAAGACTTTGAACTGTCTTGGCACCCTTGCTGAAAATCGGTGAGGGATAAGAGCAGTAGACTCTGGTCTTCTGAAGACTCTGCCATATAAGGAAGCTGAAGTAAGGGCAATTGGGGCCCAGTATTCTAACCTGCCCCATCTAAGGTAGAGTCTATGTCTTAGAATGGGGACTGAGTGAAGGAAGGGCCCTCAATCCTTTGGAATTTAGCACCTACAATATAAGGCTGATAGGAGTGAGAAATGTGGGGAGCCTGCACTCCGGGAAAGATATCACATGGTCCTTGGTTGGTAGCTAGGGCAAGAGGAAGCAACCCCATATTACTGGCCACTCCAAACTGGAGTGGTGCTCCTGTCACACTGGGCTGGGGTTAGGGAGAGGCAGGGAGCAGGTCATAGCTTAAGTGCTATAGACTCTCACCGTTCTTACTGAGATTTATTAGATTTTCTTAAATAAATGATAAGTGTGTCTTCATTTGCCATCAGGACAATCTCCAGAGACTTTAAAAAGTAATAATAATTTTTACCAGTTATGGTTGTTTCACTGGGGAGCAGGTCTGAGAAGTTCCTCCCGCCACCGGTAACTCAGGAATTGCACCTCTGGCCCTTGCCTTTGGTATTTTAACACAGAGGGAGAATACAGCTCAAATTAGGTTGTGAGCCAGAGGAAAGAAACTAGAACTTGGAAGCCAAAAAGAATCAATTGGTCATGGTTACTTACCTCCTGGAGATTTTGCGGTGCGGCTCACTCCCGAGTTAGACCTTTTCTTGGCTGGAGCAGTGCTGGCAGAGCTGTAGGCAGTGATGTATGATAGCCTAGCACACGACAAAGCATGTGATGTTACAGCCAGCTTGCTCTTCTGACCAGAGACCAGAAAGGATGTGGGTGACAGAGATAAGGCAAAAGTGGAGTGCGACTGCAGCCTCGGCAGAACAGGAAGCAGAGAAGCTGGAAGTGAATGAGGCAAGATTAGGGGTAGTCTCAGCCTGGCAGATTTTGTTTGTAAAATATTCATGTATTTGAAGAATCGGTAAAGCCATATCACAGTCATATTCTGCAAACTTCCACTAAAGAACGGAAATCTCTCTGCTACTAAGTCAAACGTGGAGTCAAGAGAATGAAAAGCAGTCCAAATCTAATCACTTAAATTATTATTTTTTTAGTACGGAAATTAGTCTAGTAAAAAAGAAATCCAACAACGAACTATTAGCTCAGATTCTTTGTAATAGAAAAAAATTAAGATATTGGTTATGTATATTTTGGCATGTCCAAAAAATAGATTACTATGTGATTATCTTTTATCTTTTAAAAAATATTTGTCATATTAATACCTATTCTTCTCAAACTGTTCCAAAAAACAGAAATGGAAGGAAAACTTCCAAACTCATACTATGAAGTCAGCATTACCTTGATTCCAAAACCAGACAAAAATCCCACTAAAAAGAAGAACAGACCAGAACCCTGATGAACATGGATACAAAAATTCTCAGTAAAATACTAGCAAATCAAATTCAACAGTACATTATTAAATGAATTATGTACCCTGATCAAGTGGGACTGATTCCTGGGCTGCAGGGGTGGTTCAATATTCACAAATTAATCAATGTGATACACCACATTAATAAAAGAAAAGATAAGAAACATATGATCCTGTCAATAGATGCAGAAAAAGCATTTGACAAAATATAGCATCATTTCTGGATAAAAACCCTCAACAAAATAGGAATAGATGGAACATAACTCAGCTGATAAAGGCCATATACAAAAGACCCACAGCTAATATTATCCTTAGTTTGGAAAAAACAGAGCCCTTACACTACAGTCAGGAACAAGATAGGGATGTCCATCCTCACCATTACTATTTAACATAGTCCTAAAAGTTTGGTCTCAGCAATCAGACAACAAAAAGAAATAAAACACATCCAATCAGCAAGGAAGAAGTCAAACTTTCACCATTTGCAGACAACTTGAAACTCTGTGTATAAAAGCCAAAGCCTCCACCAAAAAATTGCTAAACCTAATACACGAATTCAGCAAAGTAGTAGGATATAAAATCAATGTGCAGAAATCTGTTGCATTTCAAAATACCAACAATGAATCAGCAGAAAAAGAAATCGAGAAATCAATCCTATTTGCAATTGCACCAAAAAACAAAAACAAAAACAAAAACCTAGGAATAAACCCGACTAAAGAGGTAAAAGATCTGTACTCTGAAAACTATAGTACATTTATGAAAGAAAATGAAGAAGACACAAATAAATGAAAAAGCATTCCATGTTCATGAATTGGAAGAACAAACATCATTAAAATGTCTATTCTACCAAAGCAATCTACACATTTAATGAAATCCTTATCAAAATAATACCACCATTTTGCACAGAGCTAGAACAAACAATCCTAAAATATCTATGGAACCAGAAAAGACCTCCAAATATCCAAAGTAGTCCTGAAAAAGAAAAAACAAAACTGGAGGCATCATGATTCTGTATTTCAAGCTATATTACAAAACTGTAGTCATCAAGACAGTATGGTACTGGCACAAAAACAGACACATAGATCAACAGAACAGAAAAGAGAACCCAGAAATGGACCCTCAACTCTACATCAACTGGTCTTCACCAAAATAGGAAAAAACATCCAATGGGAAAAGGAAAGTCTCTTCAACAACAAATGGTGTTGGGAAAATTGGACAGTAACATGCAAAAGGATGAAATTGGACCACTTTTTTACACCATACACAAAAACAAATTCAAAATGGATGAAAGAACTCAACGTGAGACAGGAAATCATCAAAACCCTAGAGGAGAACTCAAGCAGAAACCTCTTTGACCTTAGCCATAGCAACTTCTTGCTAGACACGTCCCCAAAAGCAAAAAAGTAAAAATGACTTATTGGGATCTCATCAAGATAAGAAGCTTCTGCACAGCAAAGGGAACAATCAACAAAATTCAAAGGCAGCCTATGGAATGGGAGAAGATATTTGTAAATGACATATCAGATAAAGGGTGAGTATCAAAAATCTATAAAGAACTTATCAAATGCAACAGCCAAAATCCAACAGGGCAGGAGACATGGATAGACTCTTTTTCAAAGAAGACATCCAGAAGGTTAACAGACATGAAAAGATGCTCAACATCACTCGTCACCAAGTAAACACAAATCAAAACCACAATGAGATACCACCTCACAACTGTCAGAATGGCTAAAATGAACACAAGGAACAACAAATGTTGGCAAGAATGCAGAAAAGGGGAACCCTCTTACACTGTTGGTGGGAATGCAAACTGGTACAGCGTCTCTGGATAACAGTGTGGAGGTTCCTCACAAAGTTAAAAATATAGCTACCTTGTGCCAGTAATTGTACTACCAGGTATTTATCCAAAGGATGCAAAAATACAGATTAGAAGGGGCACATGGACCCTGATATTTACAGCAGCATTATCAACAATTGCCAAACTATAGAAAGAGCCCAAATGTCCACCAACTGATGAATAGATGAAGAAGATGTGGTATACATATGCAATGGAATAGTATTCAGCCATCAAAAAGAATGAAATCCTGCCATTTGCAATGACATGGGTGGAGCTAGAGTGTATTATGCTAAGTGAAGTAAGTCATTCAGAGAAAGATGAATACCATATGATCTCACTCATAGGTTGAATTTAAGTAAGAAAACAGGTGAACATATGGGGAGGTAGTGGGGGAAGGAGAGAGGGAAATGAACCATAGGAGACTCTTAATGATAGAGAGCAAGCTGAGGTTGATGGACAGAGGTGGGGGGGATGGGGTAGGTGGGTGATGGGTTTTATAGAGAACACTTGTGATGAGCACTGGGTGTTGTATGTAAATGATGAATCACTGACTTCTACTCCAGAAACCAATATTGCACTGTATGTTCACTAAGAACATTTTTTTTAAAGTAAAGTTAGATGAAATAAAAAAATCTTCAAAAAATAAATTAAAAGATATTTGTCACATATTTTATTTTACTTATATACGTAAGGTACACAAAGTGATGATATGGTATATGCATACATTGCAAAATGATCACAATTAAGCTAATTAATATATCCCTCACCTCCATGTATTTCAAATATACAACATGGTATTATTAACTGTAGTCACCATGCTGTATATTAGATTCTCAGACATTATTCATTCTGTACAGCTGAAACTTTATACCTTTGACCAACATCTCCTTATTTTCTCCAACTCTTAGCCCTTGGCAACCACCATTTCACATTTCTTTACTCTTAGGAGTTTGAATTTTTTAGATTCCACCTATGAGATCATGCAAGATTTGTCTTTCTGTGTCTGGCTTATTTCACTCAGCATAATGTCCTCCACATTCTCCTGTGTTGTTGCAAATGGCAGAGCTTCCTTTCTTTTCCAGGCTGAGTAACATGCCTCTGTGTGTGTGTGTTGTCTGCAATTCTGTCGATTGTCTTTTCACTCTGATAATTGTTTCTTTTGCTGTGCAGAAGCTTTTCAGTTTGATGCAATCCCATTTGTCTGTTTTTGCTTTTGTTGCTTGTACTCTGGGGAACATATATGCAAAAAATCATTGCTCAGATCAATGTCAAGAAAAACCTTCCCCTTTGTTTTCCTCTAGCAGTTTCACAGTTCCAGGCCTTACGCTTAAGTTTTTAATCCATTTTTAGTTGGGTTTTGTATATGTTGTGAGACAAGGGTCCAATTTCATTTTTCACATATAGATATCCAATTTTCCCATTGCCATTTATTAAAGAGACTCTCTTTTCTATAATGTGTGTTCTTTTCACCCTCACTGAAGATCAGTTGACTGTATATGCATGGATTTATTTCTGTCCTCTCTAATCTGTTTCATTAGTTTATATGTACGTTTTTATGTCAGTACAGTATTATTCTGATTACTAGCTTTGTAATATATATTGAAATAAGGAAGTGTGATGCCTCCAGTTTTGTTCTTCTTGCTCAAGATTGCTTTGACTTTGGGGGTCTTTTGTGGTTCCATAAGAATCCTAAGATTTTTTTTTTCTATTTCTAGAGAAAATGTCATTGGAATTTTGATAGGGGTTACATTAATCTGTAGATTGCTTTGGGTAGTATGGACAATTTAGCAACCTCAATCCTTCCAATTCATGAACATGGGATATCTAAAAAGATACATCATATTTTATTAAGTGGACAAACAGACTACAAATCGATGTGTGCAATCTGATTTTATTTTAAATGTATATATGCATATCAAAATATCTGGAAGGTTAATAGCAGAAACAGCTCCCACAGCACTTATATACATTACTCTACATAATTCTTACAGAAAGCCTATGAAGAAAGTATCACTGTTATCTCCATTTTATAGATGAGGGATCCAAGGCACCAAGAGGTAAAATAATTTCTAGGAGGTGGTCAACTGGGGACACATAACTAGGGAAACCTGTTTCTAAGCCAGTGTTAGTTTCACTATATTATATTGTTCTTTCTATTTTTTAAATTATATTTTAGAGATTTTTATTTATTTATTTGACAGAGAGAGACAGTAAAAGAGGGAACAAAAGCAAGGGAAGTGGCAGAAGGAGAAACAGGTTTCCCAGTGAGCAGGGAGTCTGACGTGGGGCTCGATCCCAGGACCCTGGGATCATGACCTGAGCTGAAGGCAGATGCTTAACAACTGAGCCACTCAGGTGCCCCTCATTGTTTCTTGATATACACTGAGCTGTTAATAATTTTTATCACTGATTAGTAATACAATGGTTGAACTTGATTATGTTTTATGTCTGCTTATGTGTATTTTTTAATTTTCCACAATGAGCACTTCTTATTGTCTATATGATAGAAATAAAGTCTTAAATTTATTTTTAAATTAGGCTTACAATAATCAAACATAAACAGGATATTATACAACTCAATTTTTTCACTCATAATATCTCAGAAATCTTTTCATAAACCTGCATATAGCTATATCTTCTCTTTTCATTCTTGGGGTTCTTTTTAGCCAAAGTGACTTTTAAACATATGACTTCTTTGGTCATTGCACACCTTGTTTACCAGATAATATTCAAGTTAGAGAGTTGTCTGGGTGGCTCAGTCATTAAGCATCTGCCTTCAGCTCAGGTCATGATCCCAAGGTCTTGAGATCAAGCCCCAAGTCAGGCTCCCTGCTCAGCAGGAAGTCTGCTTCTCCCTCTCCCACTCCCCCTGCTTGTATTCCCTCTCTTGCTGTCTCTCTCTCTCTCTCTCTCTCTCTCTCTCTCTCTCTCTCTCAAATAAATAAATAAAATCTTTTAAAAAAATATTCAAGTTAGAGACATCACCTCTTCAGGGAACAGTTGAATGTCGAGTGAGCAACATCTGTGTGACCATATGCACGATTCTCAAGAGTATAACAAACTATTTCAAATCTTAGTGTCTAAAACAATGGACAGTTATTTCTCACAGTTTAAGAAGTTGAGAACAGCCATACTACTAGCCCAGGGTCTCTCATGAGCTTGTAGTTATGCTATTGGCTGGGGTTGTAGCCTTTGGAGACTTGACTGGGACTGCAGGATTTGCCAGTGTCTGCAATAGCCAAACTATGGGAAGAGCCCAGCTGTCCATTGACAGAAGAATGGATAAAGAAGATGTGGCATATATATACACGAAGGAATACTAATCAGCCATCAAAAAGGAAAACCTGCCATTTGCAACAACATGGATAGAACTAGAAGGTGTTATGATAAATTATATAAGTCAATCAGAGAAAGATAATTATCATATGATCTCACTGATATGTGGAATTTAAGAAACAAAACACAGGATCATAAGGGAAGAGAGAAAAACAATAAAACAAGATGAAATCAGGGGGAGACAAACCATCAGAGACTCTTAATCATAGGAAACAAACTGAGGGTGCTGGAGGGGTGGGGGTGGGGATGGGATAGCTGAGTGATGGACATTATGGAGGGCACTATGGAGTATGTAATGAGTACTGGGCATTACATAAGACTGATGAATCACTGACCTCTACCTCTGAAATCAATAATACATTATATGTTAATTTAAACAAAAATAAATACATTAAAATTTAAATAAAAATAAATACATTTTTTAAAAAGAGAAAAAAATGCTCCAAAGTTCACATATATGACTGTTGGCAAAAGGCTTTAGTACCTTTCCACATGGGCCTCTCTATAAGCCTGCTCTTATCAGGTTCCTCGCAGAGTAATTTAAAAGAAAGAGAATGACAATGACCAAGACAGAAGCTGTGGTGCCTTTTATAACCCAATTTCAGGAGGGACATCCCATCACATCTGTTATGTTCCATTGGTCACCCCAACCAAACCTGGGAGGAGACGATATAGGGTGTAAATACATGGAGACAGGGATTACTGGGAGCCATCTTAGAGGCTGGTTACCAAACATCCCAAGAGTTTTAAATAATGAAGATGGCCAAGAAGCTCTTGCTATATTGGACTGAACAAACTGGTGATTGCAATGCCATCCACATATAATAGTCCAGGACTTTGAAGAGCAGCCATTTAAGTCCCTCAAGCTCAGTCGTCAAGTTCCCCCAAATCTGAGTTCAGCGATCCTGCATTATGTTACCCAAGGGATTGAAAGGAATAAACATATGATTGTTGAACTAAACATACTAATTTTACATAGCAGGTTACTAACTGTCACTGTAGCCACTAAATGACTAATGCTAATATGTAAAGGACACAGATGTTCTCGTGCTTAACCACCGATCTTACCTGATTTAGAATTAGCAAGTCTCCCACCTACAAGTGGCTAGAAGCCAGATTTCAGCCTGGCATGGCTCTGGCTGACCTTCTTTTGTACTTCTGTTACTCCTGCTCCCAGCAACCCTTACATTCCATGATTGTCTCTGCCAGTATTTACCTTCTCAAGTCGTTCTATCTTTAACCATATACAGGCTACAAGGGTGCTGCAGTCACTGTATATTTATTTACAGCTTTTTTTCCTGCAGTTCTTACCTTCCTACCTTGTTTCTGATCATGCTCCTTCCTGAACACTGAATGTTCTAGTCATTCTAAAGGTCCTCAGAGATCTTCAAACACACGGTATGGATTCACGTATCTGTGCTTTTACACCTGCTCTCCTTCTTCCAGCAATGTCATTTCAGGTCCTTTTCTGTCTCAGAAATGTCTTTCCACCTTGCAAATCTCTGCTCAAACATTGTCCCTTCTAAAGAAATTTCCCTGGCTCCCCAGGGCCTGCCTTATACCTCTGGCATACCACAGCAGAGTTACTCTCTTTTCTAGATTATTGTTGGAACTTTTACTCGTTTCCATTTCTGAACCATTCTCACTTAAGGGTAATTATTTTTTTACGCATGCACCTTTCCAAGCAAAAGGTGAGCTTCTCGAAGGCAGACTCTACTTTTTACCCTCAACACCTATCCTTGGTTCCTAGACTATATAGATTTTAATAAATATTTCGACAAATAAACTGAGGAGCTGAGAAACCCCATGCCTGGAAACTGTAATGCCCTGCTAAGTGAGAGACACATCTGGTTCTAAACTATAAAACTACAATTTTGTTTATGCCCTTGCTTGGCACACTCCATCTGTCTATGGCTGGCTCCATTCTTTATGTGCTAGATTAACTGCTGGGCTACATCAATCTTTGCTTTTTCTGAGGATCTTTGCCTCTGCTTCTCAAAGGGTCACTTGCTTATGGCTACTGGCTAGTCCTCAGGTCCTCTCAATCCTGAAGAGATCATTCTGGCTCTATGGAGAGGCCTGGCACCATGATGGCTTAGAGAAGAGGTTAAGGGGCCAAACAGACCAGCCAACACAAGAATTAAAGGAGAAATGTATGCCGCGTACTTCCCACAGGACCTGGCACATGGTAAGTGCTCAAGAAACTAGTGGTGACTGTTAGTATGACTCTGGCTGCGAGGTCAGTGCACTTCTGGTTATACTTGATGCCAGCTTCATCTCTCTAAGGCAGAGCCACAGGGATCCGACAGGATCACAGGCATGCTCTAGCAATGGGCACTCTCTGGCTGCTGTCTCATGGCTCCATTTCTCCTGACACCAGGACTCAAAATTCAGCCTGTTTTCATCAGGCCAAATGAGGCTGTTTAACCTATGCCCAGATTTGGAACAAGAAAAAATATTTCTAAGCAATGTCCTTTTGAGAAAACTGTCCATCTAGGCACCACAGATCGCTTTGCATATGGTCAATTTCAAAGACTTTTCTTTTTCCGTCTTATCTAATGAGCTGAGACAAAGGGTCATGCTAATGGAAACTGTTCTGCATTCTGATTGCTGCTGTCCTGGCATAAAATACACGATTTCATAAAGGCTCAAAAATGTTTACAATCTTTAGCTTCCTACAGTTCAGCTCACTGCTGCCTTTACAATCTTTAACTTCCTACAATTCAGCTCACTGCTGCCTTTCCTCTGCTTTGCTTCCATCCCTGTGACTGGTCCAGGGTGTCAGAGAATCTGATGTTCCCTGCCCTCTTTACCGCCTCTAATCACTACTGAGATTGCTGACATCATTGTCTTCCTTCTCTTGCTTCCCCTCCACGGCTCCTCTCAGGTCTTTTGTCAGATTTCCCACCCTTCTCAGAGCTTTCCTGCCGGAAGGTTGGTCTCCTAGAAACACTGCCTGCCAATCACAGTTCCTGGCCTTCAAGGTGACAAACTGAGTAATCATCACAAAAGAGATAAAATCTTTGGTTGATTCTTCCTGGCTGTTTGTTTTTGCTCAGTGCCCAAGGTTTGAGGTTTCTGAAAGGCTAAATGTGGTCACTAAACTCCTTGCTGTAGTGACATTCAGTTGCACAGTTTGGTCGTGTGCAGCAGGCCAGTGAATTAAGTATGGCTTAGAAAAGCAAAGGTGTGAGCGAGCCTTAGGGCAAGGTCTTAGAGGGGAAACTCTCCCCTCCACCTAGGGCTGGGTACCCAATACCTTCAAACAGCAGCTACGGTTCTTGGCGGGCCCTCACAGGAACACTCCTCCCATTCGGTGCATATGGCGTATGGAGGAACAGGGATCAAGGGTTGGATGGGGAACGTTTAACCAAATTTTGCTGGAGGATCTATATTAGCTTTGGGGGCCCAAATGACTCATTTGGCAATTAAATCTTTGATATCTCTTCCCTTGGATACAGGAAGCCATCTCCAGGGGGGGGGGGGGGGGGGGCAGGGGCTAAACTTGTGCAGGGGCTAATTTGCAATTTGGCACTTTAATTCTTTTGAGTTCTTTCCAACAGGAAACTAGATCAAGTTTCAGACATCACTGAATCTTAACTATCAAATGAAACTATAGCTATAGGATTAAATTATATCTCTGCATTTGGATTAAGAATTTAACTTCTGATGAATGAAGCACAGACCCAACTTAAAGTTCACTCAGGTTGCTGTTGTTTTATCACTAATGCAAAAAAAAAGTGAATGCTGAACATCCACTTTATATTCATACTGTGTTAGCTCAAGAAGAGAAAAAAATCCATGGGCCCTCTCCTTAAAAAACTGAAAATCCTGATGAAGATGATAATTATTCAAATTATCAAATTAATAATGGTTCAAGTTATTCGAATTACTAATTGTTCAAAAATTACCAGAACAATTTAAAACATGGTCTGTGCACATTTTCTGAACCCAAATATTGCTAAATAATCAAGCCTAAATTGTATGGTTCCTTAAAATGTGTGCATTGGATAATCATTATTAACGGCACACGAAATATATGAATTTTATCATTCTTAACATATTCAATTCAAAGACTTGTAACTTAAGAGCTCTTTAGAAAACAATGCTATATACTGTTAGGATTTAATCTGAGGTATACATTTTGCCATAAGAACTGGGCAGAGAAAATTTAGTAGGATTAAGCTTGGCTTTCAAAGTCTGAAAAGAACAAAGGAAGAGATCTTCCTACTGTGACATGTTAATTCAGATGCCATTAAGATGTCTCTATTTACCCAGCTTGTCCAGGACTCAGCTCTTGAAGTTATTATTTATGAAAAGGTATGTGAACTGTCAACCAAGGATAATAAAGTTAGCTCCACCCTTTTGTTGTACCCAAGGACAAAGCTAACAACTCGTCGTCTGAAATGTGTTTTGACTGGTAATCCAAGACCATCAAAAACCAAGGCATAATTTGCCTTTTTCTTATAGAATAGTCATTAGTTCAATCACTTAATGAACTTAATTAACTCAACAGAATTCTCAGTGGGAGGAGAGGTCGAGAGAGGTCAACAGCAAACGACCACTCCTTAATCCCTTCAAACTTTCACCATGAAAGACTGCCATCATTTTTTTAAAGGACAGTTCTTTAAAAAGTCCTGCCTTTGGGGTATAGAACATAAAGCACATCTGTAATTGCATTTCCAAAGTTAAAGCCACACTTCAACAAGAGTACTCCTGCCAACTGCTAATCTAAAAGTTGGCTTTAGAAGAGGACAGGGAGGGGCTGATAATGTCCATCAACAATGGATCAATTGTGATATACTCATGATAGAATGTGACTTGGTAATAAAGAAGCAGCTATAAATACGCTCAACAACATAAATGAATCTCAAAATACTTAACCAAACAGTACATATGATTTTATTTATATGAATTTTTAGAATAAGCAACACTAACCTACGGTGGTAGAAATCAGAACAGTTACATGTGGAAGGAAGAACTGGAAAGCGGCATGAGGGAATTTTCCGTGAAGGAAAAGTGGTATATCTTTATTGGGGTTGTGGTCACCAAATCCCAAACTATATATTTAAAATCTGTACATTTTATTGAATATCAATTATATGTGGTTCTTTTTAAAGTACTAATTACCTACTGGATTCTAAAGTTAAGTATAACGACTGTTGTAGAAAGCATCTAATAAATCTTACTATTATTCAAAACCAACACAGGCCATTCAGAAAGCAGATATGAAGCTTTAATTCACTGTGGGCATTTCTGTGACCAATAATATAAACTTTTCACATTTCTTCATACAGATACATCTTTTATAAGACACAGGGTTGTTGTTTTTTTTTTACCAAGTACTGTGAAACATACCACCATTGCACTTAGTTAAAGGTGTATTATAAATATCATGAGCCACTGATTAAATATAAATACAGAGGTTGATACATGTTAGAAAGTTTCCATAATAAAAAAAGTTTAATAAAGGGTAAATACTGTGAAAGTTTGCATGTGTTCTCTACTTTAATTCTAAATATCACATCACAGTGACAAAATAAAATCACAACTGCTTTTAGATGATAGTACAAATTTCTAACATCTAGTTATTTCTATTTCCACAATGTCAACTCCACACTGCATTTTCATTTCTAGAGTGTAGACCAGCTTTCAGACTGCAGACCAAATTTCTTGTGCGATAACAATTATTATTTTGATTGTGACCACTGGAAAATGAATGAATTTATATATACTGTACTAAAAAGAGATGAGACTATTAAGTATATAATAATATGGAACTCTTCAGTGGCGGTGTTCAAGAGAAATTAAAATAGTAGCCTGAAAATGAGTTTTAATTGCTACAGCAGTCTACATATACTTCAATTAAAAGATGACATCTATCAAAACACTTAGAAATAAATATATAGTACTGACTTCCCCCTTCCAAAATGCTGCCTGGAAGAAAAGTTCCAAGCTGAATTAAGAGGAAAAGTGTTGGGGGGGGGGAGGCGGGGAGGATAACAACTCAGAAAACAAACATTATATGCTGCTGAGCGACAATCTGCCTGAGTCTGTTTTTCAACTGGAACAAGTTTTACCGTCAGTTCTACGTTGCTTTAGTGTCCACAGTCCACAGGAAGCCCTTGAACAGCTAGTTCATACTCTACAGAAATTGGAAGGACTCCTAAAACCCCTCAACTAATTGTACAAGAGAAAGCTAATCACACGTTGTCTTAAAAATCAATGTGAATATCAAACATAGTCACAGCCATTCTTCTACTAGTGATGTTAGAAATAAGTGATGAAAATATATGCAGCTGTACACAGATCACCATTAAGCACAGGACAGATGCCATTTGATGCATATCAAATAAGCTCCCAAAAAGCCAATTTGAATATATTTATTTTCATTTACTTTGATACAGCATTAGAAGGGACTGCATATAATTACAGAGACTGCTACAGACAACACTTGATGCTACTAAGGGATCTATTAAGCATCAGGCATGCACAACAATTACCTTTAAAACTTCTTGTGTATATATCTTAAGATTTCTATTTATAAGCTACAATATGTTTAAAGCATTTAGTCATTTTTAAACCAAATATTTTAACTGACCTGTGTTTATGTGGGAATAACAAAAACTCCCTCCCTGGCCTCAAAACCCAAAAGTAATATTAAACCTTACTCCCCAATTTGATATTTAAACTTATTTTTTATATGTCAGCCTTGAAATTCCAAAAGTGGGGAACATTCTTATCATGACTAAATGGGGAGTATGAGTTCCTGGCAGCAGTCTACCCACCACACACAGCATGTCAAGCCTTTGGGAATTACAAGATAAGCATGACTGTGCTGGTGGCTACAAATGACAAGGATAGAACAGTCTCTTCTTTTCATTCTGGACCTTTTTATTTCACACTAAATGAAATGAAATGATTTCATTACTACAAACTAAAAAAAATCTTTTTTTTAACATCAATGTAAGAGTGGACAAAACCAAAAATATTGTCGTCTCCAAGTGTGTGGCAAAGCAGAAAAAAATCAGGATTACATTACATAACCTGGGGTGGGGAAGAAAGTACAGTTTGTTTTTCCTTTTAAGAAGCATTCCACTTAAATAATCACAAACACTTACAAATTCAGAGAGCTTGGTTCTCAGTCATTTATGGCTTAAAGTACTGGGTTTGAAAACCACTTCAGGCTAAAATAAATTTTTATGAATGCACAGATTTCATATCTAGGAAATCATGCAGTAAATAAACATTCTCATGTACATTGGAAACTTAGTGACAAAAAGGGTCTGCAGGTGTGAACAGTAATGTTTCTTCCCTTTTACCAAGAGAATACGCCCAGCAAAATCCTGGCTTTGGGCCTATTCAAGATCCTACTTGCCAGGTCATCTGATTTTCTCAGACTGATAAAAGAAGCCAATGTCCCAAGGCGTTTGCAACAAGGAACGGACTTGCCGCGAGTACAGGTCCTGTGAGGTCCAGGCTAGGCAGAAGGAGACTCTCGTGATCCTGCCACCCTGCTGCAAAGTCAGTTTGGAGTACTGGACCAGCTAAAGTATCAAATGGGTAAATGCTCATGACCCACTAACAATGTTTATTATCTTAATATCTTTTACAAATCTATCTGCCCTTGAAATCTATGTCAGTTGGGAACTGCGGGGTAACAGCCATGCACTACTCTTGGTTTTGATATGCCCCTACAACATGAGAATTGAACTGAACCACAATGATTGTGATGTCGTCTCTGTACATCCGAGCAAGCTCCTCGGGAAGACTGAGCATTTTGGAAAGGCGCTCGTGATCAACAGTCCCAAACTCATTGTTGCCCACTGCGTGACGAATGAGATGGGTTGCTGCGTTCTGGTCCTCGATTACTGAGGACATCTTGGCTCTCCTCTCTGTTAAAAGGCCATGCATCTGTCCTAGAGTCACCTTGTAGCCACCAACAGCTATTGGCTGTTGGTGATGCATGCCCGTCAGGTACTCACCCACAATCCTAACCACATCCTGCCTATGCATCGTCTCCCACAGCCCATCAGTAGCCAACACTAGAAACTTATCCTGTGGCCTCAATCGGTGGTAAGTTACCTCTGGCTCAGCAGTGAGATAAGGAGGCGTGTAATAATTAGGAGGGATAAACTTGGTATATTCATTGTCATTCAACTGGTCTGGGCCTGACTCTATCACTCTCTTTTGAAGGTCAATGCTCCATTTGAACTTTACGTCTCCAAAAGCCCTGAAAGGCATCAGCAAGCCAAGCAACCGATCCTGTTTCACCACACTCTTGGCCTCATTCTTTGGGTGTTCCAGTTTCAGTCGTTCCAGTTCTCTTTCATTCTGAGCATTGTGGTCATTGGATAGAGTGACTGCTGACCAAGAGCCATCCTCTTCCTGCACACCCAGCATGGCTCTGCTATCGCCGGTATTGGCCACATGAAGGTCAACACCGTCCACGTGAGCCACACAAGCGGTGGCCCCAGAAAATGCCACTCGAAGCACCAGGTAGTTGAGGAAAGAATTGGGATCACCAACTTGAGCCTCCAAAGAGATGTCATTGTCAAGCCTCTTGAAAGCATTAATTAAAGCCTCCTTGACATCGATATCGGTAGACTCCCCGGTGTTGAGGTCTATAAGTTCTTGCCAGTAAGTCCTCAAGCTGTTGAAATACAATTTGGATGCCTCCTTACTGAAGTAATCATTGGGGTGCTTGTGCCACTGGAGAATGGGCAGCAGGGCCCGACCACTCTCTACTGCATTTTCAATCTCTAGCAAAGTCTCGTGGGGTAACAAAGAGACAGCAATATAATAAAAGAGTCTCTCACTGACCGCCTGGGAACAAGCACAGCCTGCATGGCCATCAAAAACCCCCAAAAGCATCCCTCTGGTCTGCAAGCAGGTGGCTGCGCTTCTCCGGTCCTCGATGGGGGCATTTGCAGGCAGCTGATTGCTGTCAAATCCAAGGACAGAACTGACATTTTTGCCATCGAATTCTGGCACTTTGAAACTGTACTCATTCGCTTTCAGGATGCTGTTGACCTGCGGAGGGGTGAGGTAAAACTTCTGCGGCGTGGAAGCGTATCTGCGTCCTTGGGTGTGCTGCCACCAGCTCTCCTTCGGCCGGCAGAAGGTGGCGTATGCCGGGGGCGGCGTGCATCTCAGGCGGCTCTGCGCCAGGTACGGGGACGGGCAGCACAGATGTCTGTGGTGGCAGTAACACGCGGTGCCATAGATTCGGCTCAGTTCACAGTTCCGGATCAGGGGGAAGAACAGCTGAGTCGGTGCTGGCATGGCATCAGAGAAGGGTGGCAGGCTGGAGCTTCCGACGGGGATTCCTAGACAGCAATCACACAGATACACACAAAGGGAGGAGTTACATTTCACATCACTGCATTTATCCTCGCTTTCACAACGAATATGCAGCAGGTGAGTCTACATGCTAAGACCTGTGCTCGGAAGCGCTGTATTTCACACGCCTACCATGTGCTGTCTACAGGGTATATTCTGCAAAGCACAATCCTCACTCATGGAGCCAGGACTGTAGCCTAGCTTTCCTTTTCTCTTTTCCTCGTATTTCTTTGTGCAGCGCACTGTACAGAACATACAATCGATTTGACTGCGAAAAGCCGAGGAAATGAAGATTATATAACATTATGCAGTGGCAGTCTACCTGGCCAATCACCCTCCTGCCTCTCTATCCTTAAGAAGGCCTTGGATCTCCCATACTGCACAGGGACTCCTCCCATTAATGAAAATCCCCGTTTCTAGACTCAGGGTCAATTGTTAATATTTGATTATACATGGCTATCACCAAAAAGGTGTTAGAATGCATCCCTTACATATGCATATGTATATTTATTCATGAATTATTTTGTAAGTTATATATATATATCACTATGTTAGTATAATGTTCATTGGAACATATATAGAAAAAATTTACATAATGAATAAAAATAGGAATTCCGATATTCCCTTCCTGCACCCCAGTGGACAGTCTGGCAAACTACGCTTCTCTGGACCACTACGCCAGTTTGGTGAGCTTAGGAACACAGGTCTGCTGCCAACCTGCCAAATGATCCTGGAAACGTCAGCTTACCTCTTTGGGCCTCATCTCCCTAGGTTGTAAAGTGAACACAGAGAAGCAGATCCTATCGAAGGTGTCTTCTGGGATTCTATGCTTTTTTAAGTGTTAGCTGAAGTGAGGCTTTGAAATCCAAAGGTGGTTTCATCTTTTTCTGTTTAATTTACTGTACCCTTTGTGATTAAAAAAAAGTTTAAGTATACTAGTAGCTCTAAGACTTTGTTAGTAATGAAGATGCTCTTGGTTCTGGAATTTAATTTACTTGCTAGCATTTTCTCCTGCTTATCAGCCATAAGGGAAAGCTACAGAAGTACTATTTTCATCTATTATGGATCCTAAGCAGAATTCAATCCCTAGAAAAATATTTTCTCTTAGAATAAAAAGAAAGTATCCATTTGCCTTCAGAAAGCAATAAAGAATAGTGAAATAATAGTCTAAGATTTGTATTTAAAAAGTACACATACTAATCAAGAATAAAAATGATAATACTATGACACTGAAAATATTTTGCCAAACATTTATCTAGAAAATTTTATGAATGTGTACCATTAATCCAGATAATTCATGCAAGGAAAAAAACCCTCTCTTCCTTCTCACTAACATATATTTCCCCTGAATTCTTGAAGCATAGCTTCCAAAAATTCATTAGGCCTATAACGAAACGGACTTTAGAAATACTTTATTTCTTTTTTTTAAGTAGGCTCCACGCTGGGCATGGACCGAGACCAAGATCTGAGCAGAGATCAAGAGTCGGACACCTAACCGAATGAGTTACCCAGGAGCCCCAGAAATACTTCAAATAAGATAACACATGCAGTAAAAAAAGAAGACAGAAAATCATCTGAGTCTTAATATCAGCAATTCCTTCTTAAGTTTGAACCATTATAGGAAAAAAAAGTACAAATACCACAGAGATTGTTAGCTATAAGCTACATTACTTTCAGGTACCCTTCTTTAACAAGTAATTGGAGAAGTGAAAGGGGGATGTGGGAGAGCAAAGAGAATCAAACACTGAATAATAACGATTCTTGTTTGCTTCCGTAATAAGCACTGCATAAGCCAGGCATACAGAAGAACCCCTTCTGCAAGTGAAACAAAGTACCATGATTTTAAATGTACTATTTAAGAAGGGATTTGGGTTTTTTAAAAATATTTTATTTATTTATTTGACAGAGCGATCACAAGTAGGCAGAGAAGCAGGCAGAGAGAGAGGAGGAAGCAGGCTCCTTGCCGAGCAGAAAGCCCAATGCGGGCCTTGATCCCAGGACCCTGAGATCATGACCTGAGCTGAAGGCAGAGGCTTTAACCCACTGAGCCACCCAGGCGCCCAAGAAGGGATTTGTTTAAAAAAAACTGAAGGTAAGCATAGGCAACAGAAAGTAATGATTAGAATTTTAGAAATAAGATCAATAACTAAAGAAGCATTCTGAAATGTAATAATGAAAATCAGAAATTCCAGAAGAACAGGAATCTATCAAGACTAACCATTTAAATAACTGCACTTCAAACGGAATACCTGAAAGTCATCCAAAGGTTAAGGGTACATGATTGAGCCAGGAGATGTGCTCAAATGTTGGGCCACATGACACTGACTTCCAGACATAAACCATATCTCTTGTTAGATTTGCATGCAGAAAGCACACTGACTCATTTCATGCTTTGCATAAAGATTTTCTATCATTAAAAATATAACAGATGCCCATCTTAAGAGAAAGTTTCTCTACAACTTCACATAAGTCTGCGTTTGTGATATTTTCAAATTTAAGACTTACAGGAAGAAGAAATGTTTTGTTTCTGCAGGGAATGTAGACTGAATCAAAGTACTACTGTGTGTGTGTGTGTGCACGTGTGTATGTGCTTGCAAGGAGGGTTTGGTAGATGTGTAACAGCGTTTGGTTATGTGATGTCTAATCAAGGAATATCAAGTCCAAGAAAACTGCACTTTCCTTAAATACTTTGTTTTGACAATTTTTCTGCTTTTGTAGTTGATTGCAAAATGAATGAAGTATTGTGGCAAAAGAACCGATTCATGCAGCACTCTGAATAATACATAAATTCAAACAGCAAGCACTCAAATACTTGGGTGATAATAAATTTTTCCTTCAAGGCAAAAGTTCTTGAGATTTAAAAAAAAAGCAGAGTGGAATTTATCAACTGTATCTTTCAGTTATTCAGGAGCTTAGCATATGGACTGAGACTGTATTCCAATTCCCCAAATCCCAAAATGCCTTCAAAAGTCAAATTCTTAGAGAATATGTAATTCATGAAAACCCTGCTCTGTGATTAGTAAGTGTTCTATCACCACACGTACATATGGCATATTCTCTCCATCAGATCAGATATCCTTAGAAGTCAGGGTACTTCCAAATGCTTTTTTAAACCACAAGTGAGCCTTCAAAAACTCTGAGTATCTTTCCGAATATCCTGTGACTCAACAACAAAACCCCACGAAATCAAAATTGCCAACAACCTCACTAAGCTCTTGATTAGACAATTAGGAATAGCAACTAAGTACAGGGTTGGTAAACTGAAGCAGTGTTGTATTTTCAAGTGATTTCTGACCACAGTTTCACTGAAAAGTTATCCCATGATCCAGATTCAGCCACCTTATATGCGGCATCTTAGTCCTGGGCAAATTTGGCCCATTTTGCCAATGACTAATAAGAAAAGATGCACTGCAATCCGAAACAGGAGAGAGACCCATCCATTCTTACTGATATGCTGGGCAAAGCCTGCACCAAGAAATGATTCCACTTCGTTCAATAAACTCACGGACCATATTAATTGAAAAATGCTGTTAATACAGCACTGACTCTGGAGCTCTTTAGCTTTTAAAGCTTTTGGTGTAAACGGGGGAAAAAAGGAGCTATACTTGTCATTAAACGTGTCAGAACCTCAGTTTATGTAATCCAATTGTATTAAATAGCCTGTATAAAGACTTTTCAGTTTCTCAGCATTTTCTGGAAATGCCTAGCCATTTCAGAGCTCTGGTTATCTCCACAAGAATGAAGAAAGCGATTTCCCTCAGAACACCCGGAGCCCAAAGCCAGCACTTGTTTGATTAGTTTCCTTTGTCCCTACCTGAAAACTGCATTCACTAAGGTAATAAAATCTATCCGGGTTCAGGACCTCTTTGTCCCCTTTTTCTATCTACCTCACCCCTTAATTCCACGGCGACCCACCTAAAACCATCCACACACAAAATCAGTCACCATCCTTCCTGGGTACCCAACGCAGGTAGTTAAATAAATACCTACCAATTCGTCTGGGCCCGGGACACACACACATTCTCCTGTCATCACAACACGGAGCCGACAACATCCACAACCCGCGCGGACAGCAGCGGCGACAACAGCACCGGCCCATTGAAAGCAAGGCAGAGATGCTCATTAGAGGAGGCGGCGGCGGGGAGGCGGGCACGGAGGAGGGGCGAGCTCCCGCTCCAGCCCAGGGAACCGGGCTGGGAGGGGGGAAAGGATGGAGCAGGGAGAAAGGGGTGGAGAGAAGGAAACCAACCCAACAAACCCACCCCGCAGGAGAGTCAGGGACGCAGCCCGAGGCGGCGGGTACCCAGAAACAAGCAGAAGTGCGCCCCGGGACCAGCTCCTCCATCCAGCCGGGGCGCGGAGCCCACCGGCCCCCAGCATCCTCCACACGCTGCCCACCCCGCCCGGCCCACGCTGCGCCGGCTTCGATCCAGAAGCGTAAGGCAGGGCCCCCCCCCCCCGGACCCCGCGGTGCGTACGGGGGACCCTCAGGCAGAGACGCCACGCCGCCGGCTACGCAGCTCCCCGGAGCCAGCCCTCTCGCAGGTCGCCACTGTGCCCCAGGCGCTGAGAGCCGCCGCGGCCGGCTCGCCCCCCCACCCTGAGCCCGCGGCTATACCTTGGCGCCGCCACGCCCGCCCGCAGCCCCAACGCCCCCGCGAGCACCTAGCGCTCCAGAGCTCTTCCCTCCCCCGCCCCGGCCGCCGCGGGCCCGCCCTTCCCACGCCTGCGGCCGCCGCTCCCCACGCGCGCAGGGCAACCCCCTCACAACTTTGGGCGGGTAGCGGAGGATTCCGGACCCGGCGGCTCGGAGCCGGGAGCAAGGAATACGAACCGGGCACGCCGGGGAGGAGCCGCTTCTTCCCGACGAGGAAGCGGCCGCAGCAGCGGCGGCACCACCCGGCACTCCTTCCAGGCCGCCCGGCTTAACTCCCGGGAGTGCGGCCCCTGGCCCCCAGTTGGCCCACTCCCCGCCCCGCCCGAATGTCCAGGCCGGAGCACTTCCCGCCTCCGGATTGGCTGCGCAAGGGCGAGTGGGCGGAGAGGAAGAGAGCGGGCCCAGCCCGAGGCGGGGAGGGGAGGGGCGGAAGAACGGCGCGCTCAGAGCCAGCTTTGTGACGTCATGGGGTCAGACAATCCCTTCCATTCCGAGCGTGCCGCTCATTGGTTCCACTGGCCCGCCTCACGTGACCGCGCCCAGTGGCAGAGTGAAAGGTGGGGCTTCGTGGTGCTGGGAACCTGCGACCCGCTAGGTGGGGCGGCGTTGAAGTGGGCTGGGTAGGGAAGAAGCTTTGGGGCCCGCTCCAGCATCGCCACAAGCTGGGGTCCCCGTGGATCGGCTGCTTTCAGCTGGACGAGCTTCTGCGAATCCTTGGAACCTCGGCCGAGGACCGGTCATGCGCCAGGTGGCCAGGCGGCTGAGCCTCCCTGAGTTTTCCTGGTGGGCCCAGGCTTCCTGGATAGGCTGCGGGGACGACTCTCAACCCAGCAGGGAACGGAATTCCCACCGTTTCGCCGTAGTCTAGAATATAAGGCACGACAGTCCCAAAGTATCTGTTGCCCCATTCATTTGCAGATCTTAGAAACATTAATTCAGATAATGCTTTCTGTCGTTTTCTGGACACCTCTCAGGTCCTAAGGAGAGAAAGCCGGTCTAAATAGCAAGAGGAAGTTGTGAGGAGGGAATTCTTTCCCCTGTGGAGAGCGTGTGTCCTCTAAAGGGCTTTGAAATCAGTATTGTGTCATTTTCCCTGGTTACAAGGAAAAGAGAAATCAGCCTATGGAAGTGGGAAGAGCACTGGACTTGGTAGTCAGAGGACTATTATCCAAGTCATTTGTGCTCCATGAGACTCTTTCTGTGAAGTAGGGTGGCACTGGCGTTTTGTGATTAGGCAGAAGACATCCCGAGGGCTTCTTTATTTGCCTCCATCCGCACATACTCCTTTTCATGGGAACTGAGTCATTGATAGTGACTTCTAAAAGCTTCCTTGGAGATGATAGCACTTACCCTGCCTAGTGTTAACGTTTACTTTGATTTATTAAGCGTATCTGCTTACTAGCCAGCAAAGTTCTTAAAGTGATGTGGGCTGGATATAAAAACTACTTGTTGATAGCATTGTGGAGTTTTATTTTTACTAGTCTTGCGTTACTTGATTTGTATGTAGTAAAGAAAAAACTTTATATACACAAAAGTGCCAAGAAAACGTTTTTCATAATTCCCGGATATTTTCAGCTGCCTCCTATATTCTCTAAATAAATTAGAGGAGAGTTTTTTGTTCAGTTCCAAGCTTCCCATGAAACTCTTGTAGCTGCTGTAAGTGGCCTTCACTCCCATTTACACTGTCCATCTGCCTCAGGGGAACCTTTTTTATCAGATGAGCTTCTCATAATTTTGTAAGTATTCTTCATTGTCCCTTTCCCTATTAGTATATGATATATTTGCCTTTTTTTCTTGGTTCATAGAAAGAGTAGAATGTGATTTAGCATAGTGAGTAAGAGCAGGTCTGGAGGCAGGCTGCCTGAGTTCCAGTCTCAGCTCTGCAGCTTACTTTGTGATCTTGGGTAACCTTGTCTGGCTCAGCTCTCTCATGTGTAGGATAGGAATAAAAATAGTAATAACACAGGGTTGTATTAGGTAGGTCAATATAAATATATATTGTGCTAAAGAAGTGTATAGCAGGTAGTAAGGGCTATATAAGTATTAGCTATTATTGGGGCAAGTGTCTGGCTCAATCTGTAGAGCATGTGACTCTTGACCTTGGGGTTGTGAGTTTGAGCCCCACACTGAGTGTAGAGAATACTTAAAAATAAACTTTTATAAAGTATTAGCTATTAATATTATTGACATGTGTCCATATAAGTGTGCCACTTTTAGATTTAGGACTCCTAAAGAGTGGGAGATCTAGATTCTTAAGTGCAATATGTTCTTAGTTCTTAGTTAGATACTAAGGAGTTATTAATAGATTGGAAAGTCTTAGAATCTTAGGATATCAGTTTAATATCCGTGAAGAGTGTCACTAACTCTTAGCTCCTACTTTGCAGACATGTTGACTAGTTAACTGAAGGTAAGAATAGATCTTTAGTTTCTGCCTAAGGTCTCAGAAGTGAAGGTTATACTAGGCTTGTCTGTTGTCTATAAACTTTCCCAATGACTGCATAAGTAATGAGACTCCAGAACGTATACATCCATATCAATGACCTCTTCGAGTTGTTACCTTGGTTACATATACTGTTATTCCACACCAACATTGCCATTATTCAGAGCACTTTTAAAATTACCTTTTCAAATGTTTTTGTCTGCACAGGAAATTCCAACTTGTTTTACTATAACCAGCACCTTGGTTTTTAAACCAAAATAGCATTGACTTTCCCCATCTTACTATTCTTAGTTCTAAATGATCTGGCTGTTTCTTTAAAATAACACACATTCTGAAAAAACTAGTCTTTGCCCCCAGTAAGTATAGTCAAAAGAACTTGTCCTGAGTATTGAAGACAGTGTCATGGTATTTCTGGAATCAGAATAAAGGCTCCCCAAAGTAATGGCCATGAAATAAATTCATTTAAAGGTGCAAGTTTTGTATTCTCACAGCAAAGTTTTAGGACTCAGTGATACGTGTATTATAAATAAAGTCATAGTGTTGCAGAAAAACCAACTACTTGTACCACTGAGGGAGATTCTTTCGTGTCTCAACCTTGTCTCCTCTCTGCCTTGACCTTCTTCCTGTCTCTAGATCTCAGTTTAGCCACCGAGTAGACTTGCTTCAAAAGTGCTGTTTGTTATCTCATGGCCATCTGTCCAGGCAAGGGCAAGTCCTTGGGTGTGCTGCTCTGACCCCACAGACTGTTTTAGCCACCAGAACACCTGTTGACACTTGGACGTTGGAAGTCATGGAAACGAAGCTCAGCGACAACCAGGACTGTTGTAAAGGAGGGCTGGCAAAGAGAGAGGAAGGGTTTCAAAAATAGTCTGGTACCAACAAAAGGGCTGCGCAAAAAGACCTATTTTGTCAACAAACATGCTTTCTGTGATACCAGTAATGCAACAACAGTTCTTGAATGAGACCATGGACAGTCATTTTGTTGCCTTAGGATAAATCTAGAAATGAGCAAGTGCTGAACTAGATTGGCCTGCTGTTTTTGAGGATGGAGGCTCAAGCCCTTGGGGATCTTGGAAATTAGCTGTGACAACCTGGAGATGGTTCCCCAGAGTCTCAGTGGTACCAGCCACGGAGCCTAAAATAGACCTGCATGTGGGTCTGAGATACTGTCTTCCCCCTGGCTAGTGACTTACCTTTGCCTTTGCCAATATCAACAATCAAAGGGAAGAGAGACGGGGGTCTACCATGCTCCTCTTTTAAGTTCTACTTCCCTCCAGATCTCCCCTGAACCCACTTGCCCAAGATATTGAATAGGAAATCAGCAAGTGTTTACTGAATACTTAAGCAATAGATATCTCTTTTATTACCATTCCAGGGTTGCTTTGAAATTATTTGGAGTTAGGCAGTGAAATTACCAAATCACCTATAAGAAAGACACAGAATGTGTATTGTAGCTCATGTCATGTGGTCTAGGAGCTGTTAAAGGTGCTTTCAGATTTATCTCATTTAATATTTAAAAGTAATATGTTGTCATCAGAATTCCTGAGGCAATAGTATGTTTGAGGGAGGGGGATAAAACTGCATTCTCTTGCAAAGCTAGGGACAAAATTCTCCTGACCAGTAGGCAGGAAGTTTCTGTGCATTAATTTAACATGACAAAGAATATGACAAGTGTGTGTCTGGTTGCTTAATTAAAGGTTCTGGTGCTTTAGTAAGAAGGCTGCAGGTCTGGGGACCTGAGTGGCACATCTTTCAACAACCCCTGTTAGTGGTGGGGGTGTCTTAGAATGCTGAGGTTGACATGTGTGGAGGGGGGGTTGGTATTGTCTAACCATCAGACGATCTGCCAAATTGATTTCTCATTCATTGTGAGTCTATAGATGGATTCCCCAGAATACAGAGGGTGAAGGGTGGAGGAAGGGCTTCAGGGGAACTGAGACCCTGGGGTGGGTCTAGAGCAGTTTATCAGCAGGTGCTGATTCTTGGTGTCTCTGAAGCAGGTCAGGCTAATGTGCAGACTTCCAAAGAAGCCCCTACTCTGTACACCCAAAAATTGTAGCTACTGATTTGCAAACTTCTTAAAAGCTATAATTGCTTGCTTATCTGTACACCTTAACTACTAGAATGTAAACCTCTCGAGGGCAAGGACCTTGTCGCTTTCATGCACAGCTTGGCATATAGTTAGAACTAACAGGTAGTGAGAGGTTTATTTTACCCCGTTCTAAACGCACTGTCTCATTATATCCGCATAATGCTCATATGAGATAGGTGTTACCATTCATTCCATTTCACAAGAGAAGAAAGTGAGTCTCAGCCAGGGCAATTTGCATAGGATCACAGAAGTAGAAAGCAGTAGAGCCATCTATCCCAGAGCTTGCTCTCTAATGCACCACGTTATAAGTACTACCACCCATAATAGGTGCTCAATGATGAATGAATGAATTCATTTCAAATGAAGAAAAAGGGAGCATGTTACAACAGATGAATATATTGTGATAAAGAACTGAAGAAAGCTTCACATTTTCATTATCGATTTGGGGTCAAACTGTATTTGCAGAATTTTTACCCATGCTTATTGCATCTGTGACCAGCAATATATTCTGTACAGCTCAAAGTATCATCTCTGAGTGACCCCAGTTGTCAGTATGCTGCGGGATTTGGTCATGGTGTTTCAGGAGAAGCAACTGGTGAGCAAAGTATATTTTCCTTGGAAATCAGATATTGATATTTGTAGATGAATATCTAATGTATTCGATTCATATCCTAGGAATGAAACTATAGTTATATGATACAAAGCGAACAGTTTAATCTGTCAAAAGCTATAAATTATGTTCAGTTTAAAATGTTACTTTTATTTTTAAGCAGTATCAACTGGGGGGAGAAAAGTTCAAGGAGAGAAAGAAGACAGACGAATCAAAGTGGAGTGTTAGTAATAGCTATTGAATTCTTTCTTCAGTTTCTGCCAGGAACAATGGGCTCTGGAACGCTAATCAAAATATTTACATAATTAGGTATAATATCTGGGTTGAGATTTTATCCCTTAAGGCATCATGGTTTTGTGAAATGGGTATAGGCTGGAGTCAGAGAGACCTGAGTTCAAATCCTAGCTCTGCTTCCTACTAGCCAAGTAATTTTTCTTTTCTTTCTTTTTTTTTTTAAAGATTTTATTTATTTGACAGTGAGAAACACAGCCAGAGAGGGAACTCAAGCAGGGGGAGAGAGAGAGAGGGAGAAGCAAGCGGCTTCCTGCCTAGCAGGGAGGCTGATGTGGGGCTTGATCCCGGGTCTCCCGGATCATGACCTGAACCAAAGGCAGTTGCTCAACCAACTGAGCCACCCAGGCGCCCCGCAGAGTAATTTTTCAAAATTTACCCAGTAGCTTCAACTTTTAAAAAGTCTAAAAGCATGTTGTAAAGATTAATGATCATGTCAAAGAAAACACCAAATGATGGCTGGCAAATGGTATCAAGTCTTAGCACTTACATGAGTTCTCTATTGCTGCTACAAGAAATGACCACAGATGTCATGGTTCCATTCTGGAGGTCAGAAGTCTGAAGTGGGTTTCATTGGGCTAACATCAAAATGTCAGCAGAATGGCATTCCCCTCAGGAGTCTTTAGGGCAGAAGCTGTTTTCTCACCCTACCCAGCACACAGAAGCTGCCTGCTGTCCCAAGATAATGGCTCCTTTTTCCAACTTCAAGGTGAACAGAGTGGCAAGTAGCATCTTCTGATCACTAACTCTGATCTCCCCTGCTTTCCTTTCTAAAGGACCCTTGGGTTTCCATAGGACCAACGTGATAATCCAGGATGATCTCTTTATTTTAAAATCAGCTGATTAGCAACCCTAATTCTATCTGTAACCTGAGCTTCCCCTTGCAATGTAACAGCAGTATATTCACCTGGTCTGGGGATTAAGATGTGGACATCTTTTAGGGAGGGGCGTTGTTCTGCCAATCACAGCACTTTTCTCCCTTGATATTTGTTCATTCATTCATATGCTTATGAAATGAAAATATGATTAGTGAAAGTATCTTTTACCCTCCAGAAATCTGTTTAGGTAGAGAGCTTAGATTTTAAAAAATTAAAAATGGGGTGCCTGTGGGCTCAGTCAGTTAAATGTCTGCCTTCAGCTCAGGTCATGATCTCAGGGTCCTGTGGTTGAACCCCACGTCAGGCTCCCTGCTCAACGGGAGTCTCATGTCCCTCTCCCTCTGCTCCTCCCCCCACTCATACTCTCCCCAAAAAATAAAATCTTTTAAAAAAATAATAATTTAAAATGCACTGATAATTATATATAATTGACAATTTTATTAAAAATCTCATTAGAAAATTAACCGACAAACCGATATGCAACAGGCCCTAATATGAGCCATTCAAGTTTGTGCTATAGACTTTTGGAGGAAAGATCACTTAGGTGTATGAGAGGCAAAAAAGAATCACTGGAAATTTTGATTGTCTGTAAGAGTTAATATAAGGGTGCCCTCTTCCTTCCCCAAAAGACACGTGTGATCTTAGTTTGCTTTAAGAGAAGAACAATGGAGGTGATATCCTCCTTCCGTTCTGCTTTGGTGACTCCCCACCAAACTTCAGTAAAGTCAAAGGAAGGCAGCCAACAGAGTAAAGAGCCTAGAGTCAGAACATTTGAGAAGTTTAGAGATAGGCATGGTGTGATCTTCAAACACTTAAACGATCGTTATATGAAAAAAAAGCTAGATTTATCTTTGAAAATTCTAGAGTTTGAAAGCGTTAGAATGTGCATCAGTTAGATTTAAACTTGATCTTTTAACTTCATGTGGTTACAGTTTTCTGAAAATGGAATGACTCTCCCCTGAGGTAATGAGTCTCCTGTTACTAAAGGTATCCAAATAAAATCCAGACACTAGAGTAAAATAATGAACTCCCAAGACTTCGTTCATGTCTCAAACGTTGTACTTACACTGTGGTCAGTTACATTCCAGTCTTTATGAATCGTTCCCTCTTTCTAGGCTGAGCCTATCATATTCATTTTTCTTGGTTTAGAAGGTACCCATTGAATACTGGGTGGATGAATGGATATTGCATCGATGAGGCTGAGATTCGACAGAGTGATCTCTCCAACCCTGAGACTCTAAATTCTCTAAGCTTGAATGTGAACTAGGTTTAAAGAGTAGAATTGGAATCCAGAAAGGAGGTGCTAGTGATGCATTCTAGACTTCACAATAAGGAAAGGACTAGGCCTAGGAGGGGTTGCAAATTTGAGTGGCGGTGCTGTACTGGGTGAAGAACAGGAGTTAGAGTTGGGGCAGAAAGCTGGGTTGTGATTTCCTGCAGTTCTGGACCCAGGTTGACACTTGACTAAATTTTTCTGAAAGAAAAGTGCTCTGACAATCATATGCACTGTGGCTGGATGGGGGATAGCCAGAGGCTTAGTGTGGACTAAATTATGTCCCTTCCCAATCCATATGTTGGATGAGGATGGGGCCCTCATGATGGGATTAGGGCTCTTATAACAAGAAACACCAGGAAGCTTGCTTCCCCACCCTCCCTCCCAGGCGCGGGCACAGAGAGAAGAATGCCATCTGCAAACCGAAACACTAGGTCTCTCCCCCAACCTTCTCCCATGTTGTGGAGGACAAGCTGAGAGGCTTAGGGACGTTTCTGTCCCTAAGACAGACTTTTGCCTAAATATGGGAGGTAAAAAGTTAAAACTCTGAGCCAGACACTGGCAGCAAGAATAGAAAGGAGGGGACAGGTGGGAAGAGACATTACTGAAAACACCAGAACTTGGTATAAGGTAAATAAGAGAGGGAGGAAAGAAATTGTATCCAAGAAGCCCAAAGCTTTGTGCATGGGTGATCATGAGGGTGGACATTTATGTGCACTGAGTTTCTTATTCAGATGGAAGGAATTTGGGGAAATATTCAGAAGATTCAAGGTTCAGGTAAGACTTTGCCCTTAATGGCCGTAGTGATAGCAGGCCCCACGGTCAGGGAGCCCATCATCGGCCTTCCTGCGAGCAGACACTCGATACGGATCAGTTGGTGTCATTAAATGACCTGTGAAGGTGAAGGCCTCTCAGCGGATCCTCCACACACTGTCTGCTTTAGGCCAGTGCCCAACAAAAATTCTCATCCCTGTTAGTACTAAGGGTAATTATGTGTTTCTTTAGTAACTGGATTTTCTTTTTGACATTTTGGGACTCTGAATTGAATAAACACCTGTGTCTGTGTGTATGTGACGGGGTGAGGAGGAGGTCGGAGGAGGTACCCAGTGTTTCAGAGCCACGATGGTGGTCTAGTTATATGTGTCATAATATTACTTTTTTAGCCTCTTTTCCATTTCTTTTTATATCTCCACCCTTGTTTTTCTATCCTCCCGCCTCTTTTAATTTATGTTGTCTTGTATTTTATGCATCCCTGAAAGTAGTCCTAAATTCATTCTGGAACAAAGAAGAATAAGTACAAATATATTTTAATGTATATTAGTCCCCATTTTATACATGAGGAAGCAGAGGCTCAATTAATTTACCTAACTCGCCGAAGATTTCAGTGGGTATATCTATTGCTATGTAACAAATCACCCTCGAAATGAGCAACTGAACACATGCACATTTATTTTCTTATTTGGTTTCTGAGAGACAGGAATGCGGGAGCAGCTGAGCTGAGCGATTTTAGCTCAGAGCCTGATGAGGGAGCAGCCAGGCTGTCGGGTGTGTCGCAGTCATCTGAAGGCTTGACTGGGGCTGGAGTCAAGCTCTCAGCTCACTCCCAGGCTACTGGCAGAACATTTCCGTTTCGTGCTTCATGAGCCTCTCTATAGGGCTGTTCAAGTATTGGGGTGGCTTTCCTGAAAGCCAGTGATCTGAGGGAGACACTGAGGTGAAACTGCAATGTATTGTATGATTTAACCTCAAAAATGATATATGGTCACTTCCTCACATTCTGTTGGTGATGCAAGCAAACCCTGGTAACATTTGGGAGAGAACTCCACAGGGGTATGAATTCCAGGGGTGGGGATCCCTGGGGCCATCTTGGAGGCTGCCAGCCACACCAAGTAAATAATGTAGCTGAGTCCACAGGATGCCACTTTTATGAAAGCACTGGGTGCAAGCTCAAGATTGGCCCCCAGAGCTGTTTCCATTCCTTGCATCGAGAACACTAGGTGAATGAGTGCCAGCGAGCAGTGCTGTTCTGGGTTTCCAGTCTTCTTCCTCTGAGCCTGTTTATCACTGCCAATGCTGCCACAATTTCATCCATAAAGTTTTGTGTAGCCTCATAACTCCATTTAATCATTGCTAAAGGTAAATCTAAACCTGATTCTTAAGATAACACTAAATGATTTAACTTCTGGATACCACTAAGAAGTTAAAAGATCATAGCTAACATAATATATATGCTTGCCTTCTCCGAATTTGGTTATGCAAGATGCAATTGATTATAACTTTAATTCCTTTCACTTTTTTATGTTCTTTGCTTCATGGGAGGTGTGTGTGTATAAGAGGATAGAGGTTTCTGGTGATTCTACTCCTTATAAGATGAGTCCACCCCTCTTATGAATGTAATGAAAAAAATCCATAAAAATATTTTCATAGAACATATTTTTACTGCACTGTTGAACTGTAGCCAGATTTTTGTCAGGGAAAGAAATTAGGACATGTTGTTTTCCTTGATTCAGGGAACTGCTGGCTCAGTGTTCAGTATCCAGGACCACGGATCCACGACTTACCAGTAAACCACCTGGATAAAGGAACACAAAGGATTTCATTTGCTACTAGCTATTCCCCTGCCTTTTGATGATTCTTACTCCAATCTGCATTTGGAAATGCCATTTTCATTTGAAGTATGCATAAACTGATGTCACTATCAATGACAAGTCATCAAATCACTAAGATGATTTTTCAGAACAATGCTGTAGACTAATTATTTCAACTTCAATTTAAATTTGTAAGTCACTACCATGTGCTAGTGATATTTGAGTGTTCTTAAAACTTTCTTTACCCCTGGGATGTACCTTTTGGGCCTGCTGTAGTGTGCCAGTTTACAAATAAGATAATTATTTCTGTCTAGGGAGAGAACTTTCTCTTTACGTTTGACTTACAACTTATTTTGATAAAGTCTCTTAGAATGCTGACAGCACTCTCAGCTTTGTGCTACATTCTGTAAATGGATAAAAAGGTAAGATATGATCCTTGTGCCTTTAAGAACTTGTGGTCTAGCTGTTAGATAAACATTAACAGGAATAATTATGAAACCATGTGACATAGCAAAGTATTTACAAAATGATTGAAGAGATGGAAGAAATTTAGTTCTGCCTAGTAGAGGAAGGAGATATCAGGAAAGACTCTTCCTAGACCAGTAGTCCCCAGGTGCTGGTCCCAGGACCAGTGCTCATCTCTAATAGAATTTTTACGGTCTGTGGCAGAGTGAGAAAAAAAATGAGGTCATATTATTTTAATGAAATTACATAAGATAAATCTATGATTTTTATAAATTCTTCAGCCTAAAATTATGGACTTTCATGTTTATTTTCTCTTATATTGTCCTTTATGAAGGCAGGGTGATCATATGTATTATTACTTATTTTCTTTCATTACAAAATGAAACTTGGCAACCTCACATCAGTCTGCATTTTCACTCATTCATCCATTTATTGGTCCTGGATATTCAAAATGTTAGGAGCCCTAAGTATGGATGACTGGTTACACTTGAGCTGGAGCTGGAAGTAAAGGAATTTCTGCTATTTGCCAGTGGGTGGTTTTACTACATCAGTGTTAGAGGTCAATGTATAAAAAAGAAAAAATATGCACGCTTGCTTTTTAAGGCTGATTTTTAATGTTTCTTGTCTGTATCTAGGGGCATGTGGGTGAAAGATAGAAAAGCTATGTCCAGAGTGGTGCACAATTTGAACTATAGAGAAAGGTGCCATCACCAACACACACACACACACACACACACACACACACACATGACATATAAAGTCTTCTGAAGTTTAGATAAGATTAGTCTTGATGGTTATAAACCTTCTACTTCTTTCTGGGTGCTTGGTTAAAAAATCAGAACTTTTGTATATATGCGCCTTTCTCCCCCTAGCTGTTTGCACGGAGACGGGAACAAGAGCGAGCCGTTGGCGGTGTCTGAGCAGGTCAGCAGTAACGGGACCTTAACCACCACCCCACTGAAGGCCAGCTGGGTCCACTGCCTCTCATTCACCTCACCTTTGGTAGCAAAGCTTTTCATCTCTTTGCAAATAGATGCCTCTGAAGAATTGAGTTGTAGCCATAATTTTAAGGAATATGTCCTCTTTGAAGAGAGATTCAAGGAGAATGACAAAAATGATAAAAGGACTGGATAATATCAAATGGTGTTTAAGAAAAATATAGGGATTCCCCCATCTGAACTCTGGGGAATATCTTACAAGAGCTTACCTGCCCCAAGTGCCTCCCAGCAAAAGCTCTTTAAGAAATAACCCAAGATTTCCTTGAAAACTTGCCAGACAACACTTGTACATAATAGGCTTTCATTGTACTATGCACTTGGAGGCAATCCCTGCAAAAAGTAAGAGCGCTCTGAGGTCAGATGAGCTCCTTGTTCCATCTTCCTCCAACTGTCTGGTCATAACATTGCTAACCTCAGTTTCCTCCTCTCTACAATGAGAATAATCATTTTTACTCCATAGAGTTATTGTAAACAGAAGTAATAGCATACAATACACATAAACTACCACTCTTTCTATTTTTATTATTGCTATCTCCTTCTGAGAGGAGACCCCTTCTTTGCCCCCTCTCCTTCTCTCCTGTGTACTGTCTTCCATCTTGGAGTCTGGAGGGTCCTGATTCAAGTGAACATGCATACTAATTGATTCTTTTGGCTTCCTTCAGGGGTGAAGGAACAAAAGAAAAATACTCTATAGGATAGGTTGCTTATTTTGGCTCACTTAAATATTTAAGCAAATTAATCAAAAATTTATATCAGTATTTCTAGACAAAATTATATAGAGAAAAAATGTTAAATAAGCAAATTATATTTTCTATTAATCTTCAGACTTTTCTCTCTCCATGACCTTTAGCAACTCAGCAATGGAAATATTGGAAGGAGGTTAAACATACCAGTGATGATGGAATAATAGAATATTACATGTCCTTCCTGGTTCCTGCTTTGAAAAGAGAGAGAGTGAGAGAGAGAGAGAGAGAGAGCAGGAGAGAGACAAAGATAGAGATACATGGTCCCGAGGGAGTGAAATCATGACCTGATCTAACTCAAGAGGAGTGTCTGGAAGCCTGGAAATGACTAGCTAAGCTGTTGGAGGTTGAGATAAAGAAGCTAAGAAGCCTGTCTTTACTCACATACTCCTGAAAAACAAATGTTGTAATAAATTGAAAGGGGGTGGAGGGGTCCTGAGGTCCTATCTCCAGGTAAGAGATGTTGAATAGGGGCACCTGGATGGTGCAGTCGGTTAGGCACCTGACTGTTGGTTCCAGGTCCGGTTGTGATATCAGGATCATGGGGTCGAGCCCCGCATCAGGCTCCAGGCTCAGCACAGAGACTGCTTAGGACTCTCTTTCCCTCTCCCTCTGCTCCTCCCTCCCGCAAATAAATAAATCTTAAAACAAACAAACAAACAAGCAAACAAAAACATTGAATTGGCCTAACCCTAAGAGCATGATTTTGAGTCATTAATTCCCTCAACCAATAGGTAACAAACACCCAATGTGTACCAGACACTGTTCTGGACCCTGGAGATCAAACAGGACCAAGTCCTGTTCTCATAGAACTTGTGGTCTCCTGGGGAAAATAATACAGAACATGAGAATTCCTTAGAAAGGACCCTTCTGGGACGTAAGAACACCCTGAGGGTGGTCTGGTGGCTTAAGTACTAAGATCACCATGTTTAATGTTCACCCAGAAACGTGGGTGTGTGTTTTTTTTTCTTTTTTTTTTTATAAAAAGATTTTATTTATTTGACAGAGAGAGAGATCACAAGTAGGCAGAGAGAGGAGGAAGCAGGCTCCCTGCTGAGCAGAGAGCCTGACTCAGGCCTCAATCCCAGAACCCTGAGATCATGACCTGAGCTGAAGGCAGAGGCTTTACCCCACTGAGCCACGCAGGCGCCCCAGGTGTGTGTTTTCGTATTGTTCTACTAATTACCAAAATGCCGACTTCCAACTAAAGCAGTGAGTATTTTTGACCTCTCAAAAATGATTGACATGGCTTTGCAGACACATCTATTTTTGTTCTGCTTTCTCAAGTTTACAGCCTTTGTGGTAACCACTAAGGAAAATGCCACTTAGACACAAGTGTAATAGAATATGTTCTATGTTACCAATGATAACAGACCAGCTGAGAAGCAAACCTTTGATTTTATCAAATGCAATTTTGTACTTAAAGCACTGGGGTTACTTACCTATGGTTTTACTCTTTGATATATTTAACTTTTTTGGTATTCTTAAGTTTCAATGGAAGTATTAATAAGAAATTTCAGCTAAGGCCAAAACCTGGATCATACTATGTGTGCTGGCAAAGCCATAAGAATGACCTTCAGATTTCTGTAGACTGGTGGTTTGTAAAGAAGGAGAGTTTGCTCTAACCTTAACCCCCCTACAACCCAAGGGAAAAACATGTGGTAAATCAAGCGGGACATGTTAGGTGTTATATTTCAGCCATGGAGTGATATCTAATACTGGTCAACATTTGTTTTTAACTCTGGATGTACTGTATTAGGTAGTTAAGAATGAGTTTTCTCTCAAATATCCCCTACAGACTATTTGTTAATTACAATGGGGAGAATGGTACCTTTATAATGGAGAGATCTGGCGGGTACCACTAGCATCAATGAATCTAACATCATCAATGATTGTGATTATTGAGGGACATGTTCTCCCTGAGGAGAGGCAATGGGAAGTACACAGCATCACCTCAGAAATAAGTATTCTCCCCAAAGAATGTGTAACTTGACCATGAGGAAATGAACAGACCAATCTAGACTGTGGGACGTTCAGCTTTGGCTTGGACTCTTCAAACACATCAGTGCCGTGATGGGACAACCAAAAAGGGAGGGAAGGCTCCAAATTAAAAGTCGCTAAAGAGACAAGACAGCCGAGTGATGGAGTGTTGGATGCAAAAGTGGAGGAGAGAAGAAGAGAGGGCAAGGGAGGGAGGAAGAAGGAAAATACCTGTAAAGGTTATTTGAGACAAAGCTGGAGAAAGTGGAATATATTCTTTTCATTATGTAATCCTTTTGTCTTGGTGTTAAGTTCCTTGAAACGGATTATTATTTCTTTGGAGAAACATACTGAAAGCTTTGAGTGGGAAATGTCATAAAGTCTGCAACTTGCCAATGGTTTAAGACAAAAATAAGAGAAGCAAACATGGCAAAATGGTTATCAGTGAATCTAGGCAAAGGGAATCTGTGTGTTCACTGTATTATTCTTTCAACTGATGTAGGTTTCAGATTTTTTAAGAGGGAGAGTGAGGAAACAAGAAAAGTCTATCTGAGAGAAATGATTACAGAAATCTGGAACAAACCCAAAAGATGTAAGAAAGTACACATGCCTCCAGCTTAGGCATGGAGCCCAGGACAATGGGCGGAACTCTGCAGTGGGAATCATAGGGCTTATGTTCTCTGCGTCTCCTGTCATCACCGGGCGTGTGATTGCGGGCAGTTTGCCGAAACTCTCCGTATTCGTTTCCTGGGGCTGCCGTAACAAAATAGCACCAACTCTGTAGTTTCAAACAACAGAAATGTATTTTCTCATGGTTCTGGAGGCCAGAGAAAATCTAGACTCGAGGTGTCGGCAGGGCCAGGCAGCCTCTGAAACCCAGAGGGGAGAATCCTCACTTGCATCTTCCTCACTGCTGGGGGTTCGGCGGCCATCCTTGGCGCCCCTCGCCTTATAGTCACAGCACATTCCTCTCTTCCTGCATGGTACATGGTGTTCTCCCCTCGCACGTCTGTCCTAGTACCTCATCTCTTAAGGACAGCGCAGATACTGAATTAGGGCTCCAGTGACCCTGATGACTTCATCCTAAAATTGATTACATCAGCAAAAATCCTATTTTCCAAATAAGGTTGCATTCACAGGTACTGGGGTTAGGGCTTTGACATCTCTTTGGGAAGGAGGGTACAGTTCAACCTACAAGCCTCTCCATTCTTGTTTCTCCAACCCCCAAACAGACCTGGGCCACGTTGTGTGGGGCGGGAACCCCTGAAACAAAACGAATTCCAAGGTCCCTTCCGCACTCAGAGTGTGAAACTCTGTGGGTACACCATTCCAAGCTGTGACATTAGTCAGTCTTGGGTAACTAGGAAGCCCAAGGGGAGACTTGGTGAGGAGGCGGTTCCTGGTCATTACTGAACAGGTAAGAAACACAGCCTTTGGAAAATACGATTCTTGCACATTCTTGCCATGCAGGCCACTGGAGCTTGCCGTCACAGTCCTCCTCTTTGTCTTCATTTTTCTTTGTCTCAGTGGTTGTGGGCCCCAGGTTTTCTAAGTGAACTCTCATCCTGTTACCCGTAAAATTACATAAAACAAGACGCTAGTGTCACATCACAAGTGATTTCAGATGTGGGATAGGCCACCAGCTGGAGCAGATTAATGAGGAAAATCAAGACTCCTCTCTTTTGTTCTTTAGGCTAAAAAGAGGCAAGATAAGGAGAGAGGACATTCTGTGTTGAGGAAGGGCAGCTGTCCCTTCAAACTGGCTCGGCCTCTCCTGCTGGGCCTGCTCTGGGCGTCTGGAAGAGGAGACGCTTTGAGGCCCTTGGCCCCCCTTGCCAGCAGAGGAGGCAAGACATCAGTGAAGATGAGAACGGTCCACGCTCCTTCCTGATGTCCCGGGCTTCAAAGAGAAAACAGTGTCACAGCTGGGGAGGGGAAAACACTGAATACCAAGCTGAAAGAGGACATGTTCCCAGAACTCTAGGCCCACATTTCTCGGTGTGACACGTCGTATACAAAGATACCTCTGCAACACCCCCCTCCATCTCCCTCCAAGTGACCTCAAGTGGACACACCAGGTGTCCGTAAACCAGGACAGGGCAGTGTCCCATCTGAGAGATCTCCAACCTGTGGCAGGAAGCAAAAACCTCAGGAAAATGAGATCTGATCCCAAATTAAATAGCGTTTCTTTTTCTGGACTTTCCAAAAAAATATTTAGGTAAATAATTGGTGATTTAATTATGATGTTGTCGTTATGAAAGCCTGTTATGTCACTGGCTGCCAGCGCCAGATGAAAACACTGGGAATTCACACTGTGTTGTTATTATTCTGGTCTTTCTCTGTCATTCCTTCAGCAGTGGGAGTTATGGGTTTGTCAGCGTTTCCATTATTACCTCTTATTTTCAAGACTTCTGTTTCAGTTGCTGAAAATTGCATGGATTTGGATGGAAGCCTGGAGGTAATTTCCTTTAGTATGATAGCAGCTGCATTATTTTATGGTTGTGGGTGACTTTGCAAGTGATTTCAATTTTCTTTTTATTAAAAGTTAATTCATACATAAATCTCAACTCTTTTTGCATATAGCTCTTATTCAAGGTTGGGGTATGAATCATATGGAGGAAACATTTACGAACAGTGCATGATTCAAGAAAGGTCCTGCCTCGTGGCAGTGATGGAACAGGTATGGTCAAGGAGTAATGAAATCAATGTGGTCATCAGTCATAGTTCCTTCTGGTCACACATTGTATATCTCTGGGATCTGCAATATCAAACAGAGGAGAAAAGAGGATGGGGTCTTAAATTATAAATTTAAATTACAGGTGTTATACTTGCTACAGACATTGGGGATTTCTTATCAAATCATAGAATTTCAATATCTGAAGAAGAGCTTCGATTTTATCTTATCCATTAATTAGGGATACTTATTCCATAACTCCACATTCCCTCTTCATCTTTTCCAACAATGTATCACTTATCTATTGTTGTGTAACAAACAACTCCAAAACCTAGTGACATAAAAAGCAATCACTGAGTAACTCACGATTCTGGATGTTGGCAGTTGGAACTGAGCTCAGGTAGGTAGTTCTCATGCTGGTCCCACCTGGGCTCGCCCAGGTGGCTACCCAAACTCTTTCCAAGCCTCTGTTTGTGTTACACTTGCTAATGTGTCATTGGCCAGAGCAAATCACATGCCCAAGCTCACATGCAAGGAGATAAAAAGGTAAGACTCTTATCTCTTGGTGGAAGGTACAGCAACATAAATGGAAGTAGGCATCCATTGGTTTTCATTTGGAAACAAAGGTCCCATCTGCCAGATTCTGCTGGGATCTCCCTAGTATTCTGTTTTGTTTGAAAAGAAACAAAAGGAGAGATCGTTATGGGCCTATGTGCCAAAATCAAAAAGCCTCCTAAGGGAAGTAAGAATTCATCATGAGAGAGAGTGGAGAGTCCAAGAACAATGAATTGGGGATAGAGGTGGGGACACCTCATCACAGTCCCTATCTGTCCCTTAGATGACTCCAGCCCTATGCCCATGATCTGTCCCCAAGGCCTGAGAAGCGGCTACAATAAAAAGAATATGACAGAGTTTCAGTGAAGCTTGTAGGGAAGATGTAGGGGTTTAGAGGATGAAAGGCGTATGTGGTGGGAAATGAGCGGAGGAGCCTGTCTCTGACTCAGAATTGATATGGGAGAGGAAATCACGTGGGCCAGGCATCCAAGCCTTCGGCACAGGCTTTGATGGTTCTCCAGGACACGACTGACACCCTTTCAGGACGCCCACACCTACTGGATTACACTGAGGGAACCGGGTTTCCTATAGCGCAAGCAAGGCCGGAATCAGAGAAATTTTTTTGGTGACCCTTATCTCGACCCTTTTTCTAGCTTCTGACTGTTGTGGCCTGAGAAGCGGAAATGAGAGCTGTCCCCTACCAACGAACCAGGCCTGGCCCAGGCAAAACTATAGATTGCTGTTCATTCTTGACAGAGCTTAACCTCCCACACAGATTCTCTCTCTCCTTTCTTGTCCTCATCTCTGCTATATTTTATTTACCATAACATGGTAAATGGGTCTGCTTTCTGTTATTTGACAAGTAATTCCGCCCAGGCTTAAATTACTTCCCTGACCTGGGGATATTTGTATTTTCAAAGGAGTTTTCTGATGACCCAGATTCCCTCTGGAGCCAAAGGAATAAATCTTTTTTTTTTCTTTAAGAAGAAAAACTGGCTTTAGTCTCAGATATTCCAAAGGTATCTGCAAAAAGACATTCACTCTAATAAGTAAATTCATCAAGATCCAAAAGAAAAAAATCTTTGCTAGAAAATTTGTTGTGGCAGAGGAGACCCTGAGCAGAGAAGGCTTCCTGGAGTCTCTTAGATCACATCACAAGGGTAGCTCTCGTCTCAAGGTTGTGTCTGTGCCTCCAGGAACTGTGAGGACCAAAGGAAACACAAAAAGGACAACGTGCGGATTTTGGAAGATGAGAGAAGCTAATGGGCTCTTATTCAATATTTTACGCCAATTTTCAAACATGAGAAAATTTGGAGGAATTTGTATTCAACATCCATGTACTCACCACCCAGAATCTATCATATGTTAATCTACTTGCTTTTTCACATTTCTACCCTGTCCCTATCCACGAAGTCACTGAATTTTTTGATCCATTTCAAAGTAAGCTGCAAACATCACTTCCCCCTAAGTACTTCAACACGCATTTTATTAACTAGAATTTCATTTTTTTAAGGTACGTACAATCATATATGCACATTTTAGGCAAATGTTCTCCCGGTTTTGACAACTGTGTACAATTGTTTAATGGAGACTCCAATGAAAATGACATTACTATTATCCCAAAATGTCTCATGCCCCTTCTCAGTCATTCTGCGCTCTTACCCAACCACAGAGACAACCGCTATTGTGATTTTTTCCACTGTGGTTAGTTTTGCCTGTTCTAGAACTTCATAGAGTTGGAACCATATGGTGTATACTGCCTTATGCAAGGCTTCTCTCATACAGCTTGTTTTAGAATTCGTCCATGGTGTTGCTGGAGTCCCTAGTCTGTTCCTTTTTGTTGTTGAGCAGTGCTCCATTTGTTAAATGTACCACAGTCTGTGTATCCATTCTCCAAGATCAATACCTGGAATAAAGCTGTCATGAACACTCTTGTATGGCTTTTTGTGAATGGATGTTTCCATTTTTCTTGGATAAATACCTAGGACTTGAAATCCTGAACCATAAGGTAGGGATATGTTTAATTTTATAAAAAACTGTGACTTTTTTCTGAAGTGCTGTATGATTTTACAACCCCACTAACAATCGGTTAACATTTTATATTGCTAGTCTTGCTTACTTTTAGCCATTCTGGTCAGGGAGTAACGAGGGAAATTAATGAACACTTAAAATGAGGTTTAAAAACCTGATAGGGCAGTGAAATAAATTATCATAAATTTTGTAACTTTTATTTTTATAGTTTTCTCTCTAATCTCAGGGTATGCTCTGGATATTGTGAAAGTTAACAATATTGGAGGTACAGTAGCTAATTGAAACTTTTAGCTAATGACAAAATATGTGAATGTTTTCCTTTCTACATGAGGACAAGAGAAGAAACGTGATTACTATTAGCTGTTTGTAAAAGAGAGACCAGGATTGAATTTAGAGTAATTAATTAGAAATATATATTTTTAGAAATATAAGCCATTGGGCTTTAAGACATAAAAAACAAACCCAATTACTGTTTCTAGAAATCTCTTTCTTCTTCTTTCATTAAGTCATGATGTCATTATTACTTGACATCAAAGCCATTCAATTATTGTCCTTGGCAGCAGAACATACCAAAGTATCAGTCACAGTTTCTGTTCTCTAGCTAGCATGTAGGTGTGTGAGTATTATTCCGTGATACTATATAAGTGATAACTGGTACATAATCAGCAGGTGCTGGGGAAGGGGACCTGGGGACTAGTGAAAGACTTCAGGTAAAGGATAAATCTGAAAATGAACTGGGACACCTGGGTGGCTCTGTCGGTTGGGTGTCTGCCTTCGACTCAGGTCATGATCCCACGATCCTGGGATTGAGCTCTGCATTGGGCTTCCTGCTGAGCAGGAGCCTGCTTCTGCCTCTCCTCCCCTCTCATGCTCTCTTCTCACTATCTCTGTCTGTCTGCCTGTCTCTCTCAAATAACTTTAAAAAAAATCTTTAAAAAGAAAAAAAGACAGAAAGTGAACCTATAAATATGAGAGGATCAGAGAGGGTTAAGATGGGAGAATATTCCAAAGAGTAATCAAAGGAATATTCATGAATGTAGATTAACAATCCACTGAGAAACCTGCTTCTTTATCAAAAGATACTTTATCTTTGATCACTGTGGTTGAGACATGAGAAAAACCATGAGGTCAGAAGAATCAGGGAGGAAGAATGTTCCCAGATGCCCCTACAATCTCAATATTCAGAATCACCACAGAAATTAAGTTTCATTGGCAATGCCATTGGTGAACTATTGCCAGAGAGTAAATGAGTATGTGTCTTGGATAAAACCATGGTCTATAGCACATTTATTTACTTATATGCTATTTTGTTGCAGAAGAAAGGATAACTTGAATGGATGCATATAACTTGAAAGCATAAATTTAAAATAAGGATAAGATAATTGTTGCATGGTTTTCTCCCACATCACTGTACTAATGGCTTTGAACTTGTGCAGACAGTTGAATGGCACTTATAACCTCTGGCCTACATATCCAAACCAGGTGGTCTGACTGTCATGCAAGCTGGATCCTTTCCAGGTCACCACCTATTGTGAGTCAGGTTTGGAATGAATTCCACAGCCTCACCCAGTTTAGGTTAAGGAATTCTCGTTATTGAGGAGAGGGGAAATCTTTAAAGCGGATCACACAGAATGAGAAGACAAAGGCACTGCTTTCCATGTGTGCTCAGAGAGACAGGTGAGGGTGCCCAGAAAGATTTGTAATCAGGGTTGATATTCCAATAAGAAATAGTTTCCCCCCACCAACCAAATCTGATTCCATTTTCTCTAGAACTCAAGCATAAGAAAGTTGCCTCATCCCTGGGGGAACACTCAAGCAGCCTGGCCAGGTAGTCTGGATTTGAGGGCCTTGGTGTTTACAGAAGTTTCTGGAAAAGCAAGCTGTTTGGCTACCTGAGTAACTTGGGGTCCACAGGATGTTGCAGTTCTCCTGCAAGAGGGAAGATGCCGCAGTCCCACGGGAAGCTGAGCTTAGGTGCACCCCTTCTGCTGTAACAAGAAGTTCCATTGCTAGCTCACTGTCTGGGTCACCAGAGTGAGCTGCCAGGGTCGTTCTCAGACTATTTTTCTCCTCAGCTATACTTAGTGAGAAGTCTGCAGCCAGGACGGCAAAAACTTGCAATGATGGCCTTGCCAAAGTCCCTTCACCACTCCAACCCAAAGTAGAGGTCCTGGTCCTTACCCTGCTCTGTAGATGGTTAGGGAATCAAATGAGAGTGACCCGTAGCCAAACAACTAAAATGGGAGGAAGTGGAAGGAGATGGTCAAAAGGTACAAAGTTTCAGTTGAAGATAAACACCAGGGGTGTACTGTAGACCACTGTCCCAGAGCTCACAGGGCTGTAGGGATACCTAGAAGTGTTTAAGAGAGTAAATCCTAAGAGCTCTCACATCAAGGAGAAGTTTTTTCCTTCCTTTTCATTGTATTTGAGAAGATGGATATTAACTAAACTGACTATGGTAATCACTTCAGAATATGTGTCAGTCAGGGGTGCCTGGGTGGCTCAGTCGATAAGCGTCTGCCTTCTGTTCAGGTCATGATCCCAGGGTCCCAGGCTCGAGCCCCACATCGGGGTCCCTATTCAGCAGGAAGCCTGCTTCTTCCTCTCTTACTCCCCCCTGCTTGTGTTCCTTCTCTAGCTGTGTTTCTCTCTGTCAAATAAATAAATAAATAAAATCTTTAAAAATGAATAAATAAAATCTTAAAAAAAAAAGAATATGTGTAAATCAAACTATTGTCCTGAGTGCCTTAAACTTATACAATGATATGTATCAATAAAACTAAAGGGGAAAATTTACTTTTTTAATTTTAATAAATATTTTATTTATTTGTGAGAGACTGGGAGAGAGAACATGAGAGAGGGGAGGGTCAGATGGAGAAGCAGGCTCCCCACCAAGCAGGAAGCCCGATGTGGGACTCTAGGATCATGACCTGAGTTGAAGGCAGTTGCCTAACTGACTGAGCCACTCAGGCTCCCACAGGGGGAACAAAAAAAGCTTAAAGAAAAGGTATGGGCAACAGCAAGAGTTGGTTTGATAGAGATGGGCTCCTGCTCAGAAATCTTGGAAAAGAGGAATGTGGAAACAAATGGAGTCCCAGTTAGAATGAAAAGAAAGCCCAAGACAGAGGGGGTTTCTGCCTTGCTTCCAGTGTGGTATTCTGAGAGGAGGCGGACCAGGGAAGGCTGCAGGAGAGAAGAAATGCTGATGCAGCACGGTCAGGCAGGGAGAAGGCCTGCATGTGGTGTGCTCGTGATCCAGAACCCCACGTGCCCCGCTAGGGGAAGACAGAAGCCTGGGTGGGCCAAAGGAGGCCGTGGTACAGTGCACAGACGGAGAATGTTGGCACACACTCGAAAGCTGGGTGGATCGGTGCCGTCATCACTGAAGCCCCATGGGAGACTGCTTAAATGGGATTGTTGTCCTAATTTCTTTTTCAGGTAGTTCATCATCAGTGTGCAGAAACCCAAACGATTTTTGTATGTTGATTTGATATCCTCTGTTTTTTTTTCTTTTGTTGCTTGTGCTTTTACTGACATATCTAAAAAACTGTCACCTAATTGAAGGCCATGAAAATTTACACTCACATTGCCACCTAAGTGTTTTATAGTTTCAGCTCAGATTTAGGTCTATATCTATTTTGAGTTAGTTTTTGTACATGTGTGAGGTGAAGTCCAATATAAAAGCTATCCTCAGGGTGCCTGGTTAAGTGCCTGGGTCAGTTAGGTGTCTGACTTTTGATTTTGGCTCAGATCATGATCACATGGTTGTGGGATCAAGCCCTGCATCCAGCTCCCCACTCAGCAGGGAGTCTGCTTAAGATTCTCTTTTCTCCCTCTGCCCCTCCCTCTACTCACTCTCTCTCTTTCTCTCTCGCTCTCTCAAATAAATAATCTTTTTTAAAAAAGATATCCTCATAATTCATTTCACTTAATCTTTTGGAAGAGTTACAAAGATTTTGTGGGAAACAGAAAAACAAACAAATCCATCATGTTGGAGGATTTGGTTCTCAGCTTCAGATATCTAGAAACAATCTTATCAGATCCATAGAAAAAGGCATCCTGGAACACTGGCTCACAATTACCATGCTCATGAGCCACGGATGCATAAATCACAGGACCATAACCTATCAGTTTTCAAAGATATCTGTAATAATAACAGTTATGATTCACGAAGCCCCTACTATATACAGGCACATGCATTATGTCATTTAGTCCTTACAGCTATCCTCTGAGATAATGCTGCGAGCATCTCCATTTTACAGATAAGGCAACTGAGTTGTGGAGCTTTGAACTAATTCACCCAAAGTCACACAGCTGGAAAATTTCGAACTCAGAAACAATGCTCTTTAATCACCACACTCTATTATCTCTTGCCAAATGCCCTAGACATTCATGTTGGCCCTCAGGGGTTCTTCCCTCTGAGGAGTTTTATGCAAAGCAGAATTACAATCAAGAAATGTCTCCATGAGTATCAAGTCAGAGCAAGGGCAGTGGGTGACAAATTGAAAGGCAAATGGCATTAAGGCCCACACAGGGTCAAAATATATCCAGTGCAGGGCGCCTGGGTGGCTCAGTGGGTTAAAGCCTCTGCCTTTGGCTCAGGTCATGATCCCAGGGTCCTGGGATCAAGGCCCTCGTCGAGCTCTCTGCTCAGCGGGGATCCTGTTCCTCTGCTCTCTCTGCCTGCCTCGCTGCCTACTTGTGATCTCTCTCTGTCATATAAATAAATAAAATCTTTAAAATATATATATACCCAGTGCAGTGATGGGGAATGGAATCTGGGGAGTCCTGGAATGCCTTCCTCCGGATACTGCTGACTTCTGCCTCTCTGTGCTTGTGTTTTCTTTTTAATTGTTTGGAACAGCAGTTCCCCTTTCATTAATTCAATCCCACCTTTGACAGCATTATACCTACAGTTATGTTCTTGCTCTTCCTGTTTTGATCCAGGAAATACTTTATGTTTAAGGTGATGGATTTACTGCTTTCCTTCCCTGGATGGTGGCTTGCTTCATCAAAGCAGCAGAGCTCTGACCGACCATGCTCCACCTTCCCTTCCCTTCTCAGTTCTAATCTAAGACCTGACATTTTTATGCCACTACTACCATCGCTGTCATAGTAACCGACACAAACCTGGTTTAAAATGATAGATCTTCTTGATCTTCCTCCCTGGAGCTTTTCCTCTCTCCCCTCCAGCCTCCACGCACAGGCTGTCATCCAAAATAGCTCTAGGGTTGACCTACACCTTCGGTGGCTCCATTTTGACTTCAAAATACGCTCCTTACCTGGCTGCTCCAGGCTCCTCACCCTCTAGCTCCCCCTTTATCATCAGTGTCCCTCCTCGCTGGACTCCTCCCTCCCCCAGGCTCCCGTCTTTGCCCATGTTACTTCCTTCCTCTGAAACAGGTCCCTAACAAAACTACCTACTCCCGCAGGGTCTCCGTAATCGCTCCCTGTCTTCTGGGTCAGAGTTCTTTCTCTCCCCAAGTCTGTCCCAGAGTACGGGACATCTGGACACAGTCTGGCTGACGCTACATTTAGCTTTGTAATGATGGGAAATCCAGGGGCTCTGGAGCCCTGCCCCCTGGTGTGTGTGTGTGGGAAACATGTCAAGGAATTAGGACAATATTAATAACAGCTGTCACATACTGAGTGCTTTCTCGCATTAGCTCATTAACTCCTTCCAACTCTTTGAGGAAGGGATTATGTCCCCAGCATACAGATAATAAAACTGAGAGTCAGGAAGTAAAATAGTAGCCAGGTGGTGGGGCTGGGATTCAGAGCAGGTGACAGAGGCGCAGCACTGGCATTTCCGTGCCCATCTCAGGGGCGAGCCGGTAGCTGGCTCCAGGGAGGCTTCAGGCAGAAGACCTGGTCCGGGCTGCCCTCATTGAACTCCTATTCTTAGTAATTTGGAAGAGAGCCGGCACAGGGAGAGTTGCACAGACCAGAGGAGGAAACCAGAGCAGATGTCCAAAGGAGTTGGTGCAGAGCTGGAGAGAGGAACTCGGACTCGGTCTGGGGAAAGTACACATCAAACCAACCACAGAGAGCTGACCCATCTCGAGGGCGGGGAGGTCAGCAGAGAAAGGAGAGCTGGGAAGGTGGAAAGCACTAGGAGGGCTGGTGGACAGCCCTGATGGGGGTGGGGCTGCTCAGTCATGGGATGAGGCAACAGCCAGGCCGGGGCTATTCTGGGCAGCACTCAGGGAAGGTGTTAAAGTACAGAGAGAACTGTTCTCATCTCCCTGTTTGCAGAGGTGAGTCCGTGTCACAGACTCTGTGTGTGTGTGTGTGTGTGTGTGTGTGTGTGTACTCACACACAGGCCGAGCCTTATCTCTCTCACCCCCACACACACTGGTACTAAGGCCCCATCACACCCTGTGAATATTTTTAACTTTCTTCTTGTCCAGGTTTTGCCTGTATTTTTCCTAATGCTTCTAAGAGAAGTTGTGGGGCTATTGCATTTATAGAATATGGGTAGAGTTCAGGGCGGATGGGACGCAGCCAGTAAGTAGCTGAAGAAAATAGCACTCAGCCACCCTGATGAGCTAGTCCTAAGTTCTGGAAGCACTGTTTTTAGGTGGAAGCTCTGATCTTTCCAGCCCATCCAGAGGTAATGTTGCTTAGTGTTAAAGGCAGGAGGCTAGGTTCATGTACGGCTCCACCCTTTACTACCTACATAAACTTACTTATTCCACCACTGAAGAGTCTATTTCCTCATCTGTGAAGAGAATAGTGATAACACCTACCTCGTGGGGTTGCAGAGAAGGCTAAACGCAACGAGACTTGTGTTGGTCGTCCTTGGTAAGTAGATACTAATGTTCTCTTCAAGTCTCTCTGGAGGTTAATGGTGTACTGTCTTCACAATTTGCCTGTAGTCTTCTTATTCAGATGACTTTGGATTTTGATACACCAGGCTTTGCAAAGAGTAACAGATTGAAACCCATAGTGAAAAACCAAACCAAACCAAACCAAACAAAAAGCCTGTTTGAGGCCTTTCTTCTAAAGCTGGAATAAGGGATCTCAATCTTTGGAAAATTGGTTAAATGGGTTCAGGGATATACTAGGCTTCGTAGCCAAATTTTATGTACCTCTGGGGCACTTCACAGCCTGGGACCATTAATAGGGTCCTCACACATACATAGCTTGATAGCCAAAGCTCTGTAGTGATTCTGCAATTCCCAAACCTCTCTGCTGGCCATGCCTTTTAAGACTTGAGAACACTCTTCAAACACAACGTACTATACGTATTGGGGCTATAGGCCTGCCCACAAGGTGAAGAAGAGATGGAGTGAGGCCCTCTGAGAGTTTCCTTTTTCTCCCCCTTTATTTGGGAGCACTTATTCAGTGCCTGCCAGAAGCAAAAGGAAGTTCTGATGAGCTGGCTGGATCAGCTGGCTGATTTCCAGGAGAGGGAAAAGGACATCTCCGGCCTTCCAGCTTCAAGGGCCCAGAGGGCCCACTTAGTCCAGACTCTCAAAGGCTCAAGAGCCAATGATGCTTGTTAAGAATAAGTGATGGGCGGGGCGCCTGGGTGGCTCAGTTGGTTGGGCGACTGCCTTCGGCTCAGGTCATGATCCTGGAGACCCGGGATCGAGCCCCACATCGGGCTTTCTGCTTGGCGGGAAGCCTGCTTCTCCCTCTCTCAGTCCCTCTGCTTGTGTTCCCTCTCTAGCTATGTTTCTCTCTGTCAAATAAATAAATAAAAAAAAATCTTAAAAAAAAAAAAACTTTAAAAAAAAAAAAAAAAAAAAAAAAAAAAAAAAAAAAAAAAAAAAAAAAAAAAAAAAAAAAAAAAAAAAAAAAAAAAAAAAAAAAAAGAATAAGTGATGGGCAAGCCTACCCCTCACCTGCAGGCCTTTCAACCAGGGCTTTCCTCTACAGAGTCCCAGGTCAGCAGGGTGCACCCAGAGAGAAACTGTAAGAGAACTCTTTCTTCTTCAAACCAAAGCCAGGAAAAACAGAGAGAGGTAAGTTGTCTGCCTTCTCTCTGCAGAACTGACTAAGCAAAATTATGAACAGGCCAAGACTGAGCTATCTTCTGATTCATGAGCCTGAATTTGTTTTTGTATTTGATGGATTCAATCAATAAAATGCTTACATGCTCTATTTTTCCTCTATAATAAGCAGGAAAAATTTCTCCATAATAAAATGGTCTAAATGACTATGCTTTTGAACTCAATATGACCTTCTGTGGGTGATTTTTATGCATATCAGAGTGTGAATAGTTTGACCACTCTTTTAAAAATGTTTATTAAAAATGATGATAGGGGCACCTGGGTGGCTCAGTTGGTTGGGTGACTGCCTTCAGCTCAGGTCATGATCCTGGAGACCCGGGATTGAGCCCCGCATCGGGCTGCCTGCCTCCTCTCTTACTCCCCTTGCTTGTGTTCTCTCTCTCACCGTGTTTCTGTCAAATAAATAAATAAAATCTTTCCAAAAAAATGATGATAAGTGTATCTCTCAATAGGGAATGAGGACAGAGCCTCCCCCTCCTTTACCCCATACATGTATCCAGCAGGCCTTCTTGGGAAGTTGATCTTGGTAGACCCTTCTTGGAAAACTTTTCTTTGCTTCATTTTATCTGACAGAGATGCTGAATGTTTTGCCAGTTTCCAAAGGAGCCAGTGGACAAGAGAGAGTTGCTGCTACTCAGATGCAGTGGAAGGAGGTGTCTAGGTGTCTACATAGCCAGTGAGCCATGGCTCTCACTGGCTTAACACTCACACTAGTACACTGCGTCATCTCAGGCAGGACACACAACCCCTCTGGATATCAGCTTCCATCTTTTGGCAATGGGAATATCCACAGCTACCCTACCTGCTTATATGGCTGTTGTGGGGAGTGAAATGGCATAAGATGTGACAAAAGGCTTTGTAGCGGCGACAAGCCATGTAGATGCTAGAGGTAATTATCGTACTGTTACGGCTGCCAGTCCTTACCTAGAGTTGGTCTGGAGGATTTGATTTCCCCAGATGATAACTTCTTTGTTTCCAAGTAAAACTGGTTAAATTCTGTCAGGGACTATGGGGTAAAGGCATCAGTCTTTTGCTTTCACTGGACAATGGAGCAGTATCCCTTGGAGATAAGTCTGAATGTTATTTGTATAGCCATTAGTATTAAAACATGTTTCTAAACATTGTGTCCTTGGATTTAAAAATTATTACTCAAGAAAGTCTTTTCCTCTGAAATTCTTTAGAGCTGTCCTGCCCCTATACAGAGTTGGCCAGTATGGAGTCAAACACAAGAGCCTCGGGTAATGCTGGGCACAAGACTTGCTTGTGGTTGAAACTATGTCAGGAAAGATGCAGGGAATCCAGGGGATGAAGGTGAAGGACTTTACTATACTGACCAATTTATGTGTACAGTCATAAGTAATAAAATGGGAAAGTTATCTGGGCCAAACTCCTTATTTTAAGATGAAAAAATTATGGCTCAAAATCTGTTAAGTAAGTTAAGTAAGTTAGTGATAGGTTAAGTAGTTATTTTTTGAAAACTTAGTTTTTCTGATTTTCAGACTGATGTCCTTTATATTTAATCATTAATAATATGAACAATGTCAACAACCACAATAACAGCTACTGTTTATTGAACAATGAGTATGTGTTAGACATTGTGATAAGCTATTTACATATTCTCACTCATTTAAATCCTGCAACAAACCAGTGAAGTGGTATTCCCCTATTTTACAGATGAAGAAAATGAAACTCAGAAATATTATTTACTTGCCCAAGATCAAGTTATTGATGTTATTATCAGTTCACCGTATAGAGAACAAGAAGGGGTATAGCACTGTGGTTCTTGCTGTTTTTTATATACAACATTGTGTCTACATTCTTAAAAAATTTAGAGATGAAAAATCACTTCTTACCCCAAATATCAAGGACCCTGGGAAATATATTCTGGATGGAACTGTCACACAAAACTTACCCTGAAGCATAGCCCAACTTTCTATTGACAGGGATTAACTCTCATATTAGCTTTAGATGAGTGTGTGGAGCCCCACTTCTCCTGCAAAGCAAGCGTTTGGAATTCAGATACAGGATGAGTCATAAGGAAAATGTGCAGGCTTTTGGCCACAGGGGAAATACTCATTTCCCCAGTTGTTCAGCACATCAAAACATCGAGGCCAACTATTTTTATGTGCTGGGAATGTTAAAGACATCTTTTAATCTTAGTGTTGCTTTTAAAATAATGGAACCAACCTCTCTTGTCCCTGATATAGTTTCATTCTAAAGATCCTACACTCTGGCTTCTCCTCCTCTTGCTTTGTAGGAATTATGATGAGAAACTCTCCAGGCTCACAGTTGCCACTTGCCACATTTGGCAAGAAGTATGCCTGCCCCTTAATGTCAGCATCATATGCTTCCAATGTTTGTTAAAAAGCCTAACTCCCCAGTAAAGTCTTCTACATTCTGGCATGACTTATGGAGTCTGATTTTTCAAACTTTGAGCATGTATTTAATTATAGCTCAAAAGATCAAAAAATATTTTTTTAGAAATTCTGTCTTCCCTAAAATGTTAATTTTACATTAAACAATGTTATGAACAAATGTCCTAAAAGCACCAAAATAAGTTCCTGACATTTCTCCATTATAAAATAAAGGATGATAAGAGAGGGAGAACAACAATCCCTGAAATCAGCCCAAATAGGAACAGGATGAAACTTGACAAGAATAAAAGAAAAAAAAATCTTATGAAAATAATCCTGGATCTGATTATTGGCTGGTAATAGAATGTGGTGTGTAGTGTGGATGGGAAAGAGGATCGTGATGCTCATTTAATAAGACATTTAAAGAGCAGAATGAGCTGTGATTAATGGGCTCTATACCACCACTCTTACATTTTTGTCTCTTTTATCCATTTATGCATGTATTCGTAGACCTGTCCAAGCCCAGCATTTCAGCACTTAAGGACTTGAGTCCTTACTACCTGCTAAGACCTTAGTATCCAACACTTAAACTGTCATGGTCTATGCCCTTAAGAAGCCCTCTGTCAATTGGTAGAAATAGTCAATACATGAATTCCTGTGATGAGATGTAATATTTGCCACAATGGAGAGGTATGCAGGATGGACTGGAGTCCAGGCTGTTACCCATGAGGAACCCGGGATGGATCTGCCAAGGAGGTGACACTTAAACTCAACCTTAAATCCTAACTAGTGGTTAGTCAGCCAGGGAGACAAAGAAAGGGGGCACTCATGACAGTGGGAAGAGTGAATGCAAGAGGCACAAATCCATGAAAGACTACTGTGAGTTTAGGATGGTGATATTGGGGATACCGGTATGAAGAAACAGAGGAAGGCTGAACCAGTACATGAGGGCTGGATTTTGAAGGACATTTTACTCCAGGTTAGGAATTGGGGATTGTAGATAACTGGGAATTAGAATATCAAGGGAGGGCTGGCCTGTTTACATATATATTAGAAAGATAACTTGGCTAGAAATATCAAGGGTAAGTGGATAGGAGGGAAGCTTGAAAGCAGAGACCCATGAAGATTTAAGGGTTATAGGTTACCCCAGCATAGTCACAGCTCCCCAGAGAAACAGAACCAATAAGGTATGTGTGCGTGCGTGTATGTGAGTGTTTGTGAAAAGAGACAGGAATTGGCTTATGTGATTATGGAGACTCAGGAGAGTCAGTGGTATATTTCCATTCTGAGTCTGAAGGCTTGAGGATTGGTACAACCAATGGTGTAAGGTCCTATCTAAATCCCCATCCAAAGGGAGGAGAAGACCAATGTCCCAGCTCAAAACACACTCAAGAGAGAGAATTCTTTCTTCCTCAAGTTTTTATTCTATTAATTCTATTCTTTCTATTCTATTCTATTCTATTCTATTCTATTCTATTCTATTCTATTCTATTCTATTTGCCTTCAGCAGATTGGATGAGGCCCACTCACATTAGGGAGGCCAATCTGCTTCACTCAGTCTACCAATTCAAATGCTAGTCACATCCAGAAATATCCCCCACAGACACACTCAGAAATAATATTTAATCAGTACGTAGGCCCAAATAAGTTGATACAAAAAATTAACCATTTCATTCAGCCACCAATACTCCCAGTCTGGTTTCCTGTTCCCTCCACAACCTTGAACTTTATCAGCTTCCAGAGTGATCTTCCCCCAGAGCCAATCTGGGTCTGCCACTGCCCTGTGTGAAGTGTTCCACCTCACTGCCTTCAGGGTATCAGGTAAGCCCTTCTCCTTGCTGGAGAAGATTCAGGCGCATTTCTCCCTCAACCTACATCCCAGGCACACTACCTGGATTTCTCCAGAAGGGCCTGTATGCTCTCTCTCTCCGCTGGCAGGGCCCCCTACCTGAAACACCGCTAGCCATGCTTTCCTTGTCCTTCCCACTCCCCTGGGGCTAACTCTTACTTAATCTTCAAGGATCATTTTAGGCCATTCTTCTGTTCTAGAAAGCCTCCTCTGACTTCACCTTCCTCCCCGGGTCTAGGTTCAGAACAGCACTCTTAAGTTCTGAAGCATCCTTTCTCATGCCCCTATTTGGCTGTTGTCCCACTATAACGTGGTGGGAACAGAAACTGCTCACTATTATTGAATAGTCACCATTTGCCAGGCTCTGGGATAAATGCTTTATATGCTTTGCCTCATTTAATCCTCGTACCAACTTTGGCAGTAGGTGCTATGATGAACCCCATTATGCTAAGAAAACTAAAGCTCAGAGAGGCAGAGTCACTTGCCCAAGGCCACAGCTAGTAAGTAAGGGAGACAATTCAAAGCCAGGTAGTTGAACTACTAAATCTGTGCTCTTAACTGCTGTGCTTTACAACTTGGGTTTCTTTGCCCTAAACTACATGGATTTTAAGGATAGAAATGCTCCTTATCTTTGTTTCCATAGACCTAACACAATGCCTGGCATCTTAGGGGAAAAAGAGTTTTGTTGAGTGAATGCAAATGAAGATGTGCATGGTAGAGACAAGGAGCAAAGAGGTGACAAATTGGGCAGTGATTGCAGAGTACTCCTTTGTGAATTATGGCTAATTGGAGGAGAGAGAAAACGAACCAGTGGAGTGATAGCTATGGGGACACACAAAATTGAGAGAAGTGTGTGTGAGTGTGTGTGTGTGTGTGTGTGTGTGTGTGTGTGTGTAGATGGAAGGGACTTAATCACTTCTAGACCAAAGAAAAGGAGCCAGTGGAAAATGGAAAGACTGAAGACATAGAAGAGAAATAGCATGTTCCCAGAGAGCATGGGAAGAGATAAAATCAAACAAGAGCTTGGATAATCTGAGTCACCTCCCGAGGGATGTAGGCAGGTTCTCAGTTCCAATTTTTACCTTGTAATATTTCTTGAAGTATCTATCTCCTTAAGCCTTCTATTTAGAAAATGCTTTAAAAGAACTTGTTATAACTGGGGAGGCTATGTGGCTCAGTCAGTTAAGTGATTGACTCTTGGTTTTGGTTCAGGTCATGATCTCAGGGTCATGAGATCGAACCCTGCATCAGGCTCCTTGCCTAGTGCAGAGTCTGCTTAGGACTCTCTCCCTCTCCTTCTGCCCACTCCCCCTACTCTCTCTCTAAAATGAAACCTTTTAAAAAAGTATTTGTTATGATTGCATAAATAAATGAAATAAAATCATATTAATCTAATTAACCTGTTTCAAACACATTTGCAGGTCCTCTAAAGCAGCGAGGAGAGTGGATCTCAAAAGTCTCATTAGAAGAAAAACATTTTGTGACTGTATGGTGAGGGATGTTAACCAGACTTAGAGTGGTGATCATTTTGCAATTTATACAAACACTGAATCATTATGTTGCCTACCTGAAACTACTAGGTATAATGTTATGTCAATTATCCCCTCAAAAATTAAAAAATTTTAAAAAAAGGAAGAAGGAATGCCTGAAATTGTGTCAGATACTGCATCTTTCTAAGCTGAAATATGTCTTCCATAATCATCAGTTCTGTTATTCAGAGGTAAAATATGAAACTAAAATGAAATGCCCAGAGCTCCGTGGCCCATGATTTTCTTCTTGTTGTTAAACCCGCTGGCATGAGCCAGTGTTTGAGGTCAAACAGCAGAGCAACATAGAATTGACTGGAAAGCTAGTGACCCCAGGTTGGGTAGATCTAAATCCTCTCCCCTAACATCTGTTTCTCCCCTATAAATTGGAAGAGTAATACCTTTCTTCCAAAGATTTTATGAGGATTAAATGAGGAAAAAAATGTGAAAGTGCTTTCAGAGTACATCCCTGCTATAAGACTTTCAGGCAGTGAGCAGATATGAACCCATTTGATGTCGAAGATAAAATTAAACACAATAGCATTTATGCCAGAGTGAACAGAAAGAGAGCCTTAAAAATAGAAGGGCCTCTCGGGTGTTGCTCGAATCTCAGGGTTGGACAACCTGCACAGAGCGGGCACACTGCCCATATGACAGGCCACGAGGCAGGGATTCTAGGAGTTCTACACCTCTCCAGCGCCTCTGAGAGATAATGTGCATGCACCTCCCACCCTGGAGGGAAGAACAGAGAAGGGAGGGACCATAGGGAGTGGGCCAGCTGGCCTCTGCCCGAGTGGCCTGGAGCTGGCTTTGGATGGTGGAAGCTGAGACTGGGACTGGAATGTTCCCGTCCTGGCTAATGGGTCAGCCACAGTATCCTGGAGAAAGCCTCTGGACCCAAATCAGGAAGGGCAAGTATCTGCGCCACGTTTAGAGGGCCAAGAGTGGGGAACAAGTGAAGGGGTCGCCCACCTTGAGCTGAGAATTATAAAGGAGAAAAAAATCAAAGCAAAAAGAGATGGAGAATAAGAACCTGGGAAGCTACATGGGAGAGGCCAGTTCTGGGGGAACTTCCTTGAACAGGTAGAGGGCCCTCAGAGGGCAGAGGAGTAACTGGCTTCAAACCCATCTGGCCAGTGCAGGAAAACCTCACAGTAAAAGCTGACCTACCTTGGCAGCCCTCCCTTTTCCCATAATTCTATTACTGAAAGCAGGGCTTGCTGTTACCTGCAGTAACCATTTTCCAGATCCTGGCATTTTGCAGTGTACGCCTGGACACACATTGTATGATTTATGCACTGCACAAATGCATCCCCAAGGTGGAAAGGGGGCCTGAACTCCAGGCCACACCTGGCTCCTGGGGCCATGCCTCAGCTTGGTGCTGCCTCTGCCCTGAGGAAAGAGGAGGCCCATTCTCTGCTCAAAGGCAATTCTGTGGGTCGTCCTGCCCCCCCCTCAGGCCCCACAGAGTCAAATGTTAAAGCCCTCGCCTCGCCCCCCCCCCCCCGCTGGGATGGCATATGGAATGGAGCCCATGGAGGTAATTAGGCTTAGTTGAGGTCATGAAGGTGGGAGCTCACATTAAGAAGAGACACCACAAAGCTTGCTTCCCCCTCTCCGCCCTCTACCCAGAATGTCCCAGGAAAGTTCATGTTGAGGACACAGTGAGAAGGCAGCATCCGTAGCTCAAGGAGGCAGCTCTTGCTGGCCCCCATCCTGATGGTGCCCTCATCTCAGACTTTCGGCCTCCAGAACGGTGAGAAATCCATTTCCGTTTTGGCGCCCCCACACTGTGATGTCCTATTATGGCAGGTGAGCTGGGTAAGCCCACACCTGCTGGGCTGCTTCCATCCCAGGGTCCCACTATGCCCAGGTGGCAATCCCGGCCCGGCCCGGCTTTCAGAGGTTAAAGGTTCCAAAAACGTATGATTTAGTTCCATTTGTAAAACACTGAAATTAAATTTAAGAGTACATTCTTCAAATGCACTCGAGTGTGTTATGTATTATTTTTATGAATTTTTAACTTATTCGAAGACCATCAAACCAAGTTATCTTGTTTGGGGACAGAAATCTTAAAGCGTCGTGCACGTATCTGAACCCTTTGGCAAGGTGTCACTTTGATAGTGATGTCAGCACATTGGAATTATAATAAATTTAGATTGTAACAAATGTCCCCCTTTTTATAAGGACACCAGTCACACTGGATCAGGGCCTATGCTAATGGCCTCCTTTAGCTTGATCATCTCTGGGAAGACCCTGTCTTCAAAGAAGTTCACATTCTCAGGTACTCGAGATTAGCTTCTAACATACTTTTTCAGCAAACACGATTCAAAGTGTGATACTCACCGAGGAGTCTTCTAGAGATCATTTGGTTCCTGAAGATTCTAACAGAGAATAAGGAGAGTGGGCAGTTGGGGCACTTCTCACTGTCAGTGAATGACTTGTGTTGGGGACATAAACACAAAATCTTTCCCAACCCCTAAAACCTGTGCACAAAAGTAGAGGAGAAAGGAAACATTTTTATTATTGGATAGGCATTAAACTGGATTGGGATGCACAACCCAGGCAGTCTGCTAAGATTGCAAAACAGAAAGAAATCTTGCCCCTTTATGTAGGCAAACAGGTACAACTCGTTACATACACATTTTCAAGATAAACAATAGTCCTCAAGTAAGAAAACTCGGCAGTGCCATTTGTCACACAGAGTTCATCGTAAATTCACCTGGTAATTGGGTTGATCATCTGTGTGAGCTAATTGGCTTTATCCAAAGGAAAAATAGAATTTCCTTATGATACGAGGTAGGTTTGCAAGCTGGAGCCAGCTGACTCACTGAAGTTAGACTCTTAGACTCCTGCCCTCCCACAGAAACCGGGAGACAGGCTGCTTTATCTTCCTTGAGGATTACATTTCAAAGATGATTCCCACATCCTTGAAAAAAGTATTCTTGGGTCTTAAAGCTGGCAAGAGTCTGGCTTAGCTTTTAAAGTGGTTCACATACATCTCAGGGGGCAGAGAAAGAATTTACAATTACAAGTTTTTTTAAAGTAAATGCTGGAAGGAAAGGGGGAGAGGTGTGGGTCTCCCTTTTTGCACCAGGGAAGTGGTTTTCTAAAATTTGTATTTACCCTTAATCTTGGCATTCAGATTTATATACTAATCCTGAGTTTCATTAAGGTGAAGTGGTATACCCAAGCCCAGGCCACAATGACAATGTAGGAAAGACTGAGTCTCTGGACATAAAAGCCTGAGGGGAACAAACTGAATGGTGATGACTTCATCTGTGAGAGCCTGAATGAGAGGGCAGTTGGCTTTCCTAGATGACACTCCTTCCAACAGCTCTCTGACCCAAACACTGTTAGACCCCTTTAGATACTATTTTTTTTTCACATAGCAAGTCCAAAACCAATCCAAAAACTTATTTTTTCCATAGGACTTGGTTCCATGGACTAATGTATTTACTGGGCTTCCAGGACACTACTATCTTTTATTTTCAATCCAAATTTCCTAATACTGAAAACGTTAGGGGTGAGGGAAGGATGGAATGGGCTACCTTGGGAACTTTTGAGATTTCCAGGTAGAAAATATTCCATAAGCTTAACATCTGTTGGGAAAGAGTGAGGTAGAAATTCTAATCATGAGTTGAGTTTGGATTATATGACCTGTGATATTCTTTTCAAAACAAAGATATTGTTTCATTAAGCCTTAATACACAATGATTCCAAGGTTTCAAAACTATTATGCAGAAGAGAGGAGGAGTGTCTATGTTAGGAAAACTCTGTATCCTATGACATTATAACTTCAGCTTGTTGGTGTTGACCAGGCTATGTTCATTTTTGTTTTTAAGAAGCCTTGATGCCCAGCATGGAGCCCAATGTGGGCTCAAACTCTTGACCCTGCGATCAAGACGTGAGCTGCAATCAAGAGTTGGAAGCTTATCCAACTGAGCCCACCAGGTGCCTCATTGACCAGATCACTTATAATTTCTAGCTTTATCCAGGCAAATGGCTGTGTTTGGTATATTTGAAGAGCCTAATGATTTAAAAAGGGGAAAAAAGAGAGAATGGAATGAACTATACATATATGTGAGTTTATATGCATAGAAAATTCTGGAAGGGCAAACATTAAAACATTACAGTGTTTATCACTGAGATGTGAAACTATGGATGATTTCACTGTTTGATTTTGTTATTCTCCATGCTTTAGATTTTTTATAAGGAAACAACATTTACGTTTGCAATCAACTGTCTGTCTGTTTATCAATTTGTGTAGATTTCTTTTCCTTGACAGGCCAGAATATAAGTGGAGTGAGGAGTGATTGACAGGAGTAAGGCTCGGGATGCAGACAAGCATTACATATCTAGCAAAAAAGAGATCCTGAAGATAAGAGGGCTACAATTAGTAGGTTGACACCCAGGTCAAACTCATAGGAGCTATTTAGGGAAATCAATTAAGGCATGGTTCTGGATTTCATGTGGGAGAGGGAACAAACTGGCTCTCTAGCATATAGCTTGGTTTTAACTTAATAGAAGGACTTTCTCACCTCAGAGCTTGCCAAAAACCAAATAGTGATCACTGTGAACAGTAGTGTACAAAAGGAGCAAGAGGCACATGATGACTCCTTGGGGTACAGAATGCAAAAAAATTTGTGTGTCTTCCACTCTTGAAGTGTCCTGAGGAAAGAGCAGGGATTCCATAATATGGGATATTGACAAAGGCAGCTTCACTCCTTGGCTGGCTTTAAGTTATTGTGATGTGTAGCATGTTAGGTGCACCCAATGAGGCTATTATCTTGTTGTACCTGAAGGAATCCCAAAGCTGGTGGAGGAGTAGGAGACCTTAGTTTTGCCTGGTCCCAGGAATTCAGCTACACAGCTATCTAACCATTCTGAACACTTGTGAACTCAACCAGAGATCTAAGAAAAGAATAGCTGCAAGTTTACAAATTGAAAATCAACTGCTTTCCGTAGGAATGACAAGATGGAAAAACTCACCTCAATAAAAAAGAGAACAAGAGGCAGTACTGACTGCCAGGGACCTAGTCAATATGAATATAAGTAAGATGCCAGCCCTAGAGTTCAGAATAATGATTATAAAGATACTAGAGGGCTTAACAAAAGCATAAAAGGCACTAGAGAATCCCTTTGTGGAGAAATAAAAGAACTAAAATCTAATCAAGTTGAAATTTAAAACTGTTATTAATGAAACACAACCAAAATGGAGGCTCTAACTGCTAGAATAAATAAAGCAGAAGAGAAAATTTGTGATATAGAAGACCAAATGATGGAGAATAAAGAAGCTGAGAAAAAAGAGAGGAAAGAGACCTATTGGATCACAAGGGGAGAATTTGAGAGATAACATACATCAAAACAATATTAGAATAATTGGGATCCCAGAAGAAGAGGAAAGAGAGAGGGGGATGGGGCAGAGGTATATTGGAGCAAATTATAGTGGAAAACTTCCCTAATCTGGGAAAGGAAACAGGCATTCAGGTCAAGGAGCACAGAAAACCCCTCTCAAAATTAATAAAAATAGGTCAACACCTTGACATATAATAGTGAAACTTGCAAAACTCAGAGACAAAGAGAAAATCCTGAAAACAGCTTGGGACAAGAGGTCTGTAGCCTACAAGGGTAGAAACATTAGATTATCAGTATACCTATCCACAGAGACCTGGCAGGCCAGAAGGGACTGGCATGATATATTCAGGGTGCTAAATGAGAAAAATATGCAGCCAAGAATACCTTATCCAACTAGGATGTCATTCAAAATAGAAGGAGAGATTAAAATTTTTTCCAAGATAGGGTGCCTGGGTCACTCAGTCAGTTGCACGACTGCCTTCAGTTCAGGTCATAATCCTGGAGTCCCAGGATCGAGTCCCACATCAGTGGGACTCGATCCTGCTCAGTGGGAAGTCTGCTTCTCCCTCTGACTCTCCTCCTCTTGTGTTCTCTCTCTCTCTCTCTCTCTCTCTCTCTCTCTCTCTCTCTCTCTCTCTCAAATAAATAAATAAATAAATAAAATCTTTTTAAAAAAAATTCTACCAGGACAAGCAGAAACAAAAGAGTCTGGGATCACAAAACGAGCCCTGCAAGAATGATTAAAAGGAATCCTTTAAGTGAAGAGAGAGCCTAAAAGTAAATAGGCCCAAAAGGAAAAGACAATATACAGAAACAGTGACTTTACAGATAATATAATGGCACTAAATTCATATCATTCAATAGTTACTCTGAATGTAAATGGGCTAAGTACCCAATAAAAAGACACAGGGTATCGGAATAGATAAAAAAAAGCAAGACCCATCAATATGCTATCTACAAGAGACTCATTTTAGACCCAAAGACACCTCCAGATTGAAAGTGAGGGGGGTGGAAAACAATTTATCATACTAATGGACATCAAAAGAAAGCTTTGGTGACAATCCTTATACCAGACAAATCAGACTTTAAACCAAAGACTGCAATAAGAGATAAGGAAGGATGCTATATCATAATTAAAGGGTCTACCCAACAAGAAGATTTAACAGTTGTAAATATTTATGCCCCTAACATGGAAACAGCCTATTATAGATACTGATTAATAACAAAATCTAAGAAACACATTGATAATAATACAACAATAGTAGGGGACGTTAATACCCTCCTCACCACAGTGGACAGACAGATCAACAAAGCAGAAGATCAACAAGGAAACAGGTCTTTGAAGGACACACTTGACTAGATGGACTTCACAGGTATATTCAGAACATTCCAACGTAAGGCAACAGAATACACATTCTTCTCGAGTGCACATGGAACATTCTCCAGAATAGATCATATCCTGGGTCACAAATCAGATCTCAACTGGCAGCAAGAGACTGGGATCATTCCCTGCATATTTTCAGACCACAATGCTTTGAAACTGGAACGCAATCATAAGAGAAAATTTGGAAAAAACTCAAATACATGGAGGCTAAAGAGCATCCTAAAAGAATGAATGGGTCAACAGGAAATTAGAGAAGAAGTAAACAAAATTCGTGGAAACAAATGAAAATGAAAACACAACTGTTCAAAGCCTTTGGGATGCGGCAGAAGTGGTCTGAAGAGGGAAGTATATAGCAATATAAGCCTTTTTCAAGAAATAAGAAAGGTCTCAAATAAAAAACCTAACCTTACATTTAATGGAGATGGAGAAAGAACTGGAAATAAAGCCTAAACCCAGCAAGAGAAGAAAATTAATAAAGATTAGGGCAGAAATCAATGAAATAGAAACCAAAAGAACAGTAGAACAGATCAACAAAACTAGGAGCTGATTCTTTGAAAGAATTAATAAGATTGATAAATCCCTGGCCAGACTTATCAAAAAGAAAAGAGAAAGAATCCAAATAAAAATCATGAATGAAAGAGAGGAGATCACAACCAACACCAAAGAAATACAACAATTATAAGAACATGTTATGAGCAACAATATGCCACAAGGTAGGCAATCTGGAAGAAATGGATACATTCCTAGAAATGTATAAATTATCAAAACTGAACCAGGAAGAAAGAAATAGAAAACCTGAACAGACACATAACCAACAAGGAAAGTGAAGCAGTAATCATAAATCTCCTAAAAAACAAGACACCAGGACCGGATGGCTTCCCAGGGAAATTCTATCAAACATTTAAAGAAGAATTAATACCTATTCTTCTGAAGCTGTTTTGAAACATAGAAATGGAAGGAAATTTTTCAAAATCTTTTTATGAGGCCAACATTACATTGATCCCAAAACCAGACAAAGACCCCACCAAAACAGAGAATTACAGACCAATATCCATGACGAACATGAATGCAAAAATTCTCAGCAAGACACTAGCTAATAGGATCCAACAGCACACTGAAAAGATTATTCACCATGACCAGGTGGACTTTATTCCTGCACTGCAAGGTTGGTTCAACATCCACAAGTCAATAATGTGTTATATTACATTAATAAAAAAAAAGGACAAGAACCTTATGATCCTCTTCATTGATGCAAAAAAGCATTCAACAGAATACATCATCCTGTCTTGATTAAAACTCTTAACATTGTAGGGATACATACCTCTATATCATAAAAGCCATAAAAGAAAAGCCACAGCTAGTATCTTTGTCAATGGGGAAAAACTGAGAGATTTTCCCCTAATGCCAGGAACATGGCAGGGATGTCCACTCTCACCACTGTTGTTCAACATAGTACTAGAACCCCTAGCCTCAGCAATCAGACAACAAAAAGAAATAAAAAGCATTCAAATTGACAAAGAAAAAGTCAAACTCTCACTCTTTGCAGGTGACATGATACTATATGTAGAAAACACAAAAACTCCACCCCCCAAATTGCTAGAACTCATACGGGAATTCAGCAAAGTAGCAGGATATAAAATCAATGCATAAGAATCAATTGCATTTCTATACATTAACAATGAGACAGAAGAAAGAGAAATTAAGAAGTCGATCCCATTTACAACTGCACGCAAAACTGTAAGATACCTAGGAATAATCCTAACCAAGGAGGCAAAGGATCTGTACTCAGAAAACTATAGCACACTCATGAAAGATATTGAGGAAGACACAAAGAAATGGAAAAAACATTTTGTGTTCATGGATTGGAAGAACAAATATTGTTAAAATGTCTATGCTACCTAGAGCAATCTACATGTTCAATGCAATCCCTATGAAAATACCACCAACTTTTTTCATAGAGCTGGAACAAATCATCCTAAAATATGTATAGAACCAGAAAAGACCCTGAATAGCCAAAAGAATGTCGAAAAAAAGTCAAAGCTGGTGACATCACAATTCTGGACTTCAAGCTCTACTACAAAGCTATAATCATCAAGACAGTATGGTACGGGCACAAAAACAGACACATAGAAACATGTAACAGAATAGACAACCCAAAAGTGGACCCTCAACTCTATGGTCAACTAACCTTTGACAAAGCAGGAAAGAATATGCAACAGAAAAAAGACATTCTCTTCAACAAATTGTGTTGGGAAAATGGGACAGCCAATGGAGAAGAATGAAACGGAACCATTTCCTTACACCATACACAAAAATAGAGTCAAAATGGATGAAAGACCTAAATGCGAGACAGGAATCCATCCAAATCAGGCAGCAAACTCTTTGACTCCACCACAGCAACATCTGGCTAGATATGTCTCCAAAGGCAAGGTAAGCAAAGGCAAAAATGAACTAGTGGGACCTCATCAGGATAAAAAGCTTTTGCACAACAAAGGAAACAGATGACAAAACCAAAAGACAACCAATAGAATGAGAGAAGATATTTGCAAATGACATATCAGATAAAGGGCTAGTATCTAAAATTTACAAAAACTTAATCTATAAAACTTAATACCCAAAGAACAAAAAAATCTAATCAAGAAATGGGCAGAAGACATGAACAGACTTTTCTGCAAAGAAGACATCCAAATGGCCAACAGACACATGAAAAAATGCTCCACATTACTCAGTATCCAGGAAATACAAATGAGATACCACCTCACACCAATCAGAATGGTTAAAATTAATAAGTCAGGAAATGACAGACAAAATCAGAGAGGGAAGTAAACCATAAAAGACTCTTAATCATAGGAGATAAACTGAGGATTGCTGGACGGGGTCTGGGGGGATGGGGTAACTGGGTGATGGGCAGTAAGGAGGGCACATGATGTAATGAGCACTGGGTATTATATAAGACTGATGAATCATTGACCTCTACCTCTGAAATTAATAATACATTATCTGTTAATTAACTGAATTTAAATTTAAAAAATTAAGTAATCCCAACAAAATAGATAAGTGACTTAAAATGATTCCTGCAACCAAGAGCTATAAGAATGAGAGAACTTCAAAGAACTGGCAGAGCTGGCAGTTCTCCAACACCGAGGACAAGATTTTTGTAAGCCACAGTATAAGGTAAATATATAAACAAATGTGGCAGAAGTTGGTCAAACATGGGTGAAATCATTAAAAAAAACTATCTAAAATATGAATTTACATCCATTATTGTACATAATAAATCAAGCAGTAGGGAATATTATGCTTATGATAGTTGGAAGCCACATGGTTATAAGGACATTTAAAAACTAAGCACTCAGAAGATTATTAATACTAGTATAATTATAATGAGAACAAAGGGGGTAGATAACATCAATAAGATAAAATATGAGATCACAAAAAAATATGAGATCACTTCGCAAGTATCCTATATTTCATCTTTATCTCATCATTTTTATTTCTGCTTTTTAAATAGTAGGTGGATAGATGTGTCCACATGTGTGGAAGCATACCTGAATGGAAACATATGACATTACTGGTGGGTGTGCCCAGTGCTCTACAGAACAAGAGATTGCACCCCAGGAATCACCCGAGGGAGCAGACAGGGGAGCTCACATGTATCCATGGTAGGAGGGGAAAAAACCCAGTTAATTAGGCTTACAACTAGAAGTCTGGGAGATGATGAGTTCCTATCACCAGAGCTCTTCAAACATAGGCTAGATGGGTGGTTTTTGATAGCACTGTAGGGAGATTCAAGGAGCCTTTGCAGAATCAGCCTAGACGTTTTTAAAAGACCTTTCAACCCTGAATTCTATATTCCTATGATTCTTCTGTTTCCAATGCATTTCAGCTTGACTTCTTCCACAGATTTTATCTCATTCTGCCTTTTATTATTTTAATTTATGTATGTTTTAGCTCTTCCAGTAGATTAAATTCTCTGAGCGCAGAGGTTATTTTGCATTTCTCTCTCTCAAATTACCTGAAACCATGTTTCATACATTCTCCAAAGCATTCAATAAATGCTTGTTAATTTAAATGGTAAAATGTTATTATTTTTTAAAGCAAAAAGTATTGTCTATTTGGGGAATAAAATAAACCAAATACTGAAGAAAGCAGCGGAAGCTATTCAGAGGCCTCAGATCTTTTCTGAATGAAATGCCAATGATTTTCAGTACTGGGTACAACACGTCTTAGTAAAATGATGTCCCTGTGTAAAGAAAATAGAGCTGCCTCATCACAAAGAGGGCATGGCACCCCTTGGGGCTTTTCTGTCCCAGGGATCACCAATCCATCTCTAGTTATTGAGCCAATATCCTGTGTCAAGAGCGGTTGTGTACAATATGAAGATTATGAATAAGTATTAATATGATTTGTGTTGTCAAAGAGCCAGAATTTAATTTGGGAGACAAAGGAGAAGGCCCAATCATGAAGCAGAGAAAACACTGAAATACTAGATATTACAACATTATAAACTAGTTTCAACTAAATGCTCTAGGGCTCCAGGGACAAGAAGGTCCCTTAGGCCCCTTGAGCTGAAGTGACTGGCCAAGCTTTCTTGGGGGAGAATGGTTGAGAAGGACTTTGAAGGTGTCAAGTGCTTTGGTACTGGTGATAAAGGTTTCTCCCATCAGGACTCAGCCCTCTCTTCGGGATCTATGACATTTGCTGCTAGGAATCTGAGTCAGACCGGGGCCACAAATCAGAGACCTTCTTTGTCATCAGAGTCATTAATGACAGCCTTTCTCTTCTGCCATGATAAAGCCCCTAACTTGGTGTTTTTACCTATAAATGTGGTGAATTGTGATTAGCCTGATGTCAAACATTTCTTCCAGTTATTAAAAAAAATCTGTGATTTTAGGAGAAAAGAAAATTTCCTGAAAGATCCAAGGAACTTGGCCTTTCCAGATGGTGTGTCTAGGTAGATGAGAACAAAGAGGGGTGAAACTCACCATCTGAACAGGGACCACCTGAGCTGCTGAGAGATCCCGAGAGGACCTGAAGGCTCCGGGGTGCCATGGGCGTGTCCAGCATGGACCACCGACTCTGCTGGAGCCGCTTAGCAGCTTGTACTTGTTAACCCAGCCTGGATCTCTGCAGGAGCTGTGGCCACAAAGAGAACCAATTTGGTTTCTACTTTGGTCAAATCCGTCTCAGCTGCTAAGCATGAGAGCTCAGTGCTCACGGAAAAGATTCTCCCATGACAGCTCCTAGAGGGAGGCTTGGTCATTAATGGTCGAAGGAGCAAATGGCTGAGAGCACAAGAGACATGGGGCAGGTAGACACTCAGCCGAGGATCATTTTTCTATTTGTGGTTATCAGGGATGAGCATCTCTTTATGTAGGAGACCACCTATCAGAGACATTTGTGATTGGGTTTTCAATTTTTCATTTTAACAAGTGCTAATTGATCCGATTTGGCTTTTTCATCTGGAATGCTGGGACATGAGGATTTTATCCTGCTCTGGACCATGTGGGATACAGTTGGGAGACCTAGAGGTAGGGCAGGCATTTTAGCTCTTGTGGGGAAAATCAGCCCAAAGAGTAGCTAGAGAATGATGTATGTTAGAGAAAGAGACTGGCAGAGATCCAGAGCCACAGCCCAGATGAGAGATGACACGTGAGCCCGCGTACCTTGGTGAAACGGTCTCACCCACATTCTTGAAGCACCACCCGGTAATGGGTTAGAAATGCAATGTCTCGCTTATCACCCTAGACCAGCAGAATCAGACACTACAGGGTGGGGTCCAGCAGTCTGGGTTTTAACAAGCCCAGCAAGTGAGTCTGATGTTTATTAAAGTTTGAGAACCAATGACCTAGAGAAGTTACTTACGCAATAAATCCGCTTCTTAGTTTAAGTCAGTTTGAGTGGGATTTTTCTGGTAGTCATGTCGCCTGCACTTTGAACCAGTAGGACCCTGGCGGTGTGAGGACAAATGTGACTTCATCCGTGGCTCTCACTGCCTTGGAAACCTGCTTAGGTCTGAGCAGTCCTTTTGCCAGCTGGGGAAAATTTGGACCGTCCCATGATTTTTCCATCCCTTCTTTTCCCCCTGTATTTTGTATATTGTGGTAAAATAGGCATAACATAAAATATGCCATTTCAATGATTTTAAACTGTACAGCTCTGTGGAATTGAGTACATTCATATGGCTATGCAACCATCACCACCATACCCCTTCAGAACTTTTCAGTTTTCTGCATATTCATTAAACCCTAACTGCCCATGCTTTCTACCCATCTGCCACTGGCAACCACCATTTTACTTTCGGTCTCTGTGAATTTGACTACTCTAGGAACCTCACCTAAATGGAACCATGCAGCATGTGCCCTTTTCTGACTGGCTTATTTCCCTTACCAAAATGTCTTAAAGTTCCACCATGTGGTAGCATGTGTTACAATTTTAACTTCCTTTATAAGGTTGGTTGATATTCCATTGTATGTATGGGTCACATTTTGTCTGTTCGTTGGTTGACAGACACGGGGGCTGCTGTCACCTTTTGACTATTGTGACTAATGCTACAACAAACATGGGGGCAAAAATATCCGTTAGAGTCTCTGCTTTGACTTCAGAGAAATTCTTTATCATAAATCCGCGTCACACATCCTCTCTCACTCTTTACTCTGTGCCTTTGGAATGAGGGGTCTTTAGTGTCCTGCAGTTGGATTTGGATATTTGGAATGTTTTCTCTTATATCTCAAAGTCTCAGTTAGAATGTGAACCTCAACCTTCCGTTATACAGCTGAAGACACAAGAGCTGTTGCTAATCTTTCGCATGAGTTCTTTAAACATGAGTCATGGCCCAATCCTCAAAGAGAAGAGAAAACGCCCAAGCATTTAGAGACCACAGAGTGCTGGGCCTCAGATAGGACTTCACATGTTTTGGTGGTCGTTTAATCTGTGTATGAACCCTGCTACGTGAGTGTTATTTTCTTTTCAGATGAGGAAACCCACTTCAGGGAGGACAGTGTGCCAGAGGTCCCATGGCCAAAAAAATGGAAACACAGGTCTGTTGGTCTGCTAGGCACTTCCATAACTTTTGTATCCTCTAGTTTCACATATAACTGGAGAGACAAAACTGTGAATGAGTAAATTATAGAGCAGTGATCCTATATTAAATCTCAGGAAAGCAAAATAACATTTGGGCTATGTTGACCTCAGAGTAGTCTATTTTGGAGATTGAATGTGATCAGGACATTGAAGAATGAGTAACATGTAGACATACAGAAGTTAGAAAGGGGGCATTCCCGGGGTAAGGACTGTTTTAGGCAAATGTGGGGAGGAGGGAGTCAGTATGGAGTATGTAAAGGACAGAGATGAGACTTTCCTAATTGAGTAGAGAGGGTCTGTTGTAGAGCAGAAGGAGGATAGGTTAGATACGAAGGGTCCATGCACATTAGAACTAACTAGAAATCCAAGCGAGCTTTTCAAAAGCAGTATGGCATAACATATAACATGGAGTTAAACTTGGACTTGAATCTCGGCCTTGTCCTCTTGTGTAAAATCTTGGACCATTTAAGTCATTAAAACACACTGATCCTCTGCTTCCATTCTTGTACAATAGAGATGATAATAGGTCCTCAGTTCAGCCGTCATAAGAATTAGTGATACTATATGTACAGTGTTTGTTCCAGGTCTGACACTCAGTAGATGCTCAGTCCAAGTAGTGGTCCTTGCTGCCACCACCAGCACGGCAATCCTCATCAGGCGTTAGAGAACAGGCAAGTACCAGGAGTCCCTAAACACAGTTGTGGCCTCTGTGCTATTTTAGGTGCTAGTCTAGGAAGACTTGTCCTGCAACAGCATGCAGTCTAGATTGTGGAGGGTCATGATGGAGGCCAAGGGACTCTAGGAGGTCCCTCTGGTTCCTGGCATGTGACTGGAAGGAAAAGAGAAGATTTACCAAGAGGCCCTTTGAAGGAAGAGATGACAGAGCTTGCAGAAGCTCAAGAGGGAAGTACCAACACCAAGCTGTCTTCGTTAAAGTGTGGAGGAGGAGGATGGGAACACTAGTGTTGTGGACTAAAAATAAGAAAGGGGAGCTGGTGGGGGGTGGAAATGCCACAAGGAAGCTACTTACGTCAATGCTGGGTAAGTTGAGTTTCAGACGACAATAGACACTGAAGTAAGACAAAACTACTGGGTTTCCATACATGGACCGAGTGGGAACTAATACCAGAGAAAGTGGGAAAAACCCAGAGTGCCTGAGAGAAAGAGCAAAGCAAGAGAGATTTGGGTTGAATGAACTGGCAACAGTACACTTCATACAAAGAACTCTTGTTGCCTGGAGCTAATAGAAAAACAGTGTCCTTGTTTTCTTGTGGAGGCTGCCACAGACACCCCAGAACCATGAGACCCTGTGTGGCAGTCCTTTGCTTTCCTAGCTTATGGATCCCACAACTCTGGGCAAGTGCCAAGTGATCAATATTTATGGCAGAAGGAGGGAAGATGGTGTCATGGAAAGTTGGGCATGCCCACCATGGCAGAACTCAGAGCAATGGTCCATAAGTACCTCATGTGTCAGTTAATACAACATAGAGGTAATGCAATAGCACTGACCCTTTGGATAACATCTGGACGGTCAGCACACAGTCTATTGGAAATTCTCTTTAAACTTCTGGGTTGCATGGTTATTATTTAAACCCCTCTAGCACATGTTTCTTGTAAGTGTTAATGTGGATCCCCCAATATTTTTACTGTGGCCCGTCACTTTTAGAAACTAAAATGGAATTAATGTTACTTAGCAATGGTCACAAGGTTTTATCCTTTAAGTTTTTTTCTTTTTTTAAATCTTATTTTGGCAAAAATTACTTAATGTAATAGTTATTCTTGGAGTGAAGAGTTTCTCTTTATTTCAAATTATGTCTGCTGTTTTTTCTGTGTAAATCAGTGTTGATCATATCTCCAAGGGACAAGAGCATCAGAATGTAGACACATTTACTGTTTGAATGAAACGGCATGCATCATTAGTTGAATCCTTGGTAGGGGTTCCACGTTATTGCCCTTCTGAGTCTAAGCAGATTATAGAAAAAAGTCTTTAAATTGTACACAAGCAATACAAAGTGCCTTCTGGGTAGGAAGGAGAATGGAAGGAGATTTTATTCGTACTTTTGTTGCTGGACTATTCAGATGCTCCATGCCAACTTGAGAGTTTCAATGTGCAAAACGGACAGCAAACCTCACAACTGAAATTCTCACACCCCTGGCTTTTATATTTGGCACATGTCACATTATAGTGATCTGGCGACCCAGGTAACATAGAACACCAACCATACACAGGAACGCTTTGATTTTTATTTATAGAATTTAAATAATTAAGATTGATTTGATGATGTCCCTCTTGTGTGCTCCCATTTTTCTCCAACATTATCTACCACAGAAATACTGCGGTGTGTTTATTTAGATTCTCTTCCATTAAATCAGTTAGTTCCATTGTGCAGCCAAAGGGAGAAGTACTGATACACTGCAACCTTTTACAAATGAGAAAGTCAAGACTTAGAGAAGTTAATTGACTCTCCACCTGTTATACAGCTAGTTAGTGGCAAAGGATAGAAACGCGGGCATTCCGGCTCTTAGACCAGTGTTCTTCCCACTCTACCTGTGCTTTTCGATCTTGACTCATTCACAAACCATTTACCCTGATGTTCAATATTTTTCTTTTAACTCTTTTTTTGGCATTTTAATTATTGATCTTAAAAGAAAAAAATTTCTATTAGTTGATAACTGGAAAATGTTTTCTTGCTAAGAACTAAAACTAAAAATAATGATATTAAAACATGACTAAGTTTTAACAAGATAAAATTGCGCACTGTAGGGGTGCCTAGGTGGCTCAGTCAGTTAAGTGTTTTCCTTTGGCTCAGGTCATGATCCCAGAGTCCTTGGATGGAGCCCCACATCAGGCTTCTTGCTCAGCAAGGAGTCTTTCTCCCTCTCCTTCTGCTACTTCCCTGCCTTTATGTGTGTGTCTGCCAAATAAATAAATAAAACCTTTAAAATAAAAATTGCTGCTGAAGATTCTCACCCTGAAACTTGTTCTCTCCTTAAAAAGAACAGAAAGTAATAAAGAGGAATAAACTCATAACTATCATGAAAGGAATAAGCATGTCACTATCAAGAAGTTGAGACTTTCTCCTTTACAAGAGGATTGAAAAAAGAATTGAAGTGGAAGGGCTGTTTTACCATCTGAATCAAATAATATATTCTGGAGAAGTTAATTATTTTATTGATTCATAAACTGTGTCCACATAGCACCTATAATGACCTTGAATGTCACACGGCTGGCATACAAACTCTAGAATGCCTTGCTGCATGTGTCATTGGGTTCACGGCTTTCTTTGCAGTGGCATCTAATTAGAATGGCTAAAGATAAAAATACATCAAGAGTAGAATTCTGGCATAAAAAGAACTGTATATCATGGGAAAGCAAAGAAAAACTCAGAACTTTCTTCTGGTACACCCAAAGGAAAGGCTCACTAAGAACTTCTTTTGGGCTAAAAACTCTTTACAAATGATTAAGTTATCAAGTTCTGCTGCTGGTGATAAACAAGCCCACGTTTAACTAAGTGCTTTCTCCAGGCAGAAAAAGCTAAAACCTTGGGTGGAATGAAGACAGAAGATAGGAAGGGGATGGAATCCCCCTGCTGGGACTCTCAGCCAAGTCAAATGTGATTAGACCACCTTTCCTAATACAAATTTGTATTTTCTGTGGCAGAAGTTCTCAGACATTCCTCTATGGTATAGGGCAAATTATGGGGCACGTGAGCCTGAGGTGTGTTTACTCAAGCACTATTCCATGACGAGAAAACATTTACTGGAACAATCCTTATGCTTTCCGTAACATGCGAACTCACCGGCACTCCCTTAGTTTCTTTCTTAGAGGCTGACAATGTCTTTGTCTACTTTGTGCTGTTTAAAACTCATCTCATCAGTGTTGGCTTAATGCTCGTGTCCTTCCTACAAAAACACCAGCTGGGATCTTTGGTTCTGTCAGGGGGCAAGTTCTAATACAGCCACTTTGCTTTCAACACATTGACTAGGAGATCTCCCCTGCCAGGAACTAAAAGGTTTTAATTTTATGAATCATCAAAGCTTTTTTCTATACATGATGTAGAATAACCTCTTCTTTTCAGAAAGTCTAATCCAATAGCTTCCCAGACCTCAGGATGTCACCAAATGGCATGTGCGTGGTGTGCAAGAAGAACAAAGGAGAAAAGTATTCAAAGCTGAGCTGTATATTGCATAACACCCTGTATGAGAAAATCTCGACCCATAAAACTCTTACCTACTTTGGAGTTTAAATAAAGCAGAGTGGGGTTCCTTTTTAAAGAACTGCTTTACAGTTATCTTCCTGTCAGAATTCCAATTATTCTATGACTCAGTGGGTATATGTCTACTTTTTTGAAATTCTTTTTTCGGGTAAGAATGTGAAGAAGTTTTTGTGAGAAGTTTGTAAAGGAAGGGTTTATATAATAACGCTGAGCTGCATCGAATACAAACACAATTTATTTCATTATTCGAAATGCAGTGTTTTGAAAATAATGTTTTCAGAATTCAGCCGTGCCTGTAGAAGTGATAAACATTTTCTTTGGTGCCTTTGAAAAGGTGGTGATTAACTTCTGCTTAGGAATTAACTGATATTTCTGGGAGGGTTGAGGAGATTCAATACTCACTTCCGTTCATCTTTTGGAGTAAGACTTTCATAAAAGAAGAAGAAACAGACTGGAACTTTGTATACGAGGGATTAATTTTTCCTAATTTTCCCCAAACCTTTACATAGGCACTTCCTATTTCATCTGCAGCAGAGACTGGCTAGCCACTTCCGCCTTCTCCCAAGCGCACGCCTCCGCCATATTTCTGAGCTCCCCCCGCTGAGCACGGCCTCCAGACCAGCCCTGGCCAATGGAATGTGTACAGCAGTGAAGCCCTCACCCTCAGGCCTGGCCCAGATAAACTCTCCAACCCACTCCTCTCCCTGAATGGCAAAGGATCCAGGCGAGGAGGCTGAGGCCACTCACCAATCATAAACACAACAGTGAACTTTGAATAAGTAAGAAATAAACTTTCATTGTAGTAAATCACTGAGATTTTAGAGTGTTTTCATTTTGTGTTGTTGCTGTTTAGTAGCCACTAAACACATCACTCATTGTCCTTTCTTCTCTTTTTCTTGGTCTTCTGCTTGTCTCATTGCCTTCCTCTTATTGTCTCTGTGTATCATGTGATTAGGTCTTTCTGATTTAACCATCAAACCATACTGCTTTTATTGCATTTGGAGCGAAGGTCTTCACAGTGTTGAGATAATAAGTAGACTCAATTCATTTAATTAAGAGGAAACATTTAATCAAATTCAAATTTTTAAAATTCAAATTTTTAAAAAGCTTGCATGCTAGGGTAATTTTTAGTCAACAACTCATTGAGTAAATGGTCACACTTATTGAGTATAGAGATCACGTAAAAGTCTCACGGTAACTGTGACAAATGTGATTATCTCAGTGTTGGGAGACCCAGCAGATATGTACACAACAACCACCTTCTGAGGAAGAAAACCAAAGTATGTGGACTTGAAAAGAGACATTAGCCTAAGCCCTCTTAGCTCTCTTGAGCATGGCACCATGGATTCGAGTAGGCAAGCACGGCCATTGTACCGTGTCAGGCCAGAAAAAATATTAGTGCTTCATACAACTGGGATGAGGCTTCCAAAATAATTAGAGTTTCAAAACAGACTTTTTAAAAATCCAAAATGAAAATTCCAATCTGATTTATGTCAGCTGCTTTCTTTCAACATGGCGATTCATCCTTTACTTTCTCTTCCTGCTCTAGGTTAGTGGTTCTCAAGTCAGGCTCCGTGAAGCCCATTCAGAGGCTGTCTCAAGAAGTGGGCTCTAGGTAACTTGCTCCAGATTTGATAAGAAAAGCTTTCTTTTGATCCATTTTTGCAAACTGGCTCCTGCAGGAGCATTTATTTTAGGGTGTGAGTTGGGAGGTTTCCCTTGCTTTATCGGGTTATAAGTCATTGCTTTATATGTTCTTCCTGGACATCACACCTACACTAATAGTTTTAGTAACACAAAAATCTGAGTCTACAGCACACATCTTTTCTAGGCCCCCCACTCACAGTCCCACTCGTATTTCACCACCTCCACTTGCTGGATGCCTCATAGCCACCTCTTCATAATATTCCTGAAATAGAATGTATTATCCTGCCCACCCTTCTTCCTGCACTGATGGCATCACCATCCACCTGGTGATTCAGAGAAAACTCTGAATCATCCTGACCCTTTTCCCTTCCATCCCCCAATCCAGTCATATAGTCCAGTTTGTAAACTATCTTAATTATCCATTAAATATGTCCTTCCTCCCCATCCTCATTGCCACCACTTTAGCCCGATACCCTTGTCACCTTCCTTCAGTCTGGACCATTACAATCATCCCCAGTGGCTCTCCCACCACTCTATCCCTGGCTGCCTTGCTTTTTCTGAAATACAGTGGAAATCATAAACATTAATATTTATTTCTAGCTTGGCAGTTAACAAGATGTTCTCATGTACATTTTCATACTTAAGTATCCTAGCATTCCAGCAAGAAGACACGGTTATTCTTAACTTAGAATAAGAATTTGAGAAATTATCTTGATCAAGGATCCTCAAAAAGTCAAAAAGCTGTTGTTCAAAGCTGAGGACTCTAAAGTTTATGCTGATGATGTTAAACAACACCACCAAACGCGGGTCAGTCCTTCATTTTAACACCTTCAATTCCTCACCACTGCCTACAAGAGAAAGATCAGACCTTTTAGCACATTGAAAAGGCTCATTATAATTGTGCCCCAGGGAGTTTTAGTGGTTAATAGTAATAGTTAACAGTCCAGCTCTGGGGTTAGAACCCACATTCCAGTCTAAACTCATGAAGAAGTCATATAATCTCTCTAAACCTGCACTTCCTAAGGTGCACACTGATGCTAATAACAGAGTTTACCCCACAAGGTTGTTGTGGGGCTTAAACAAGATGGCACATGTGATGTGCTTCACACACTGCTTCTCTGATAGAAAGGACCTGGCGAATGTCAGCCATGGGCACTGACTTACCAGCCTCAGCCCACGGCATTTTTTCCCCTATCCTTACACTCTTCAAGCAGCCCACTCTTTGTTACCTCCCCTATGAAATCTTGAAGACCGCAGTTGGCAATTTCCCCACCACTCTGTACACACCTCTATAGTTAGATACTCTGTTGGGCTGTACAGCCCGTAGGACTGGCAGTGAAATGTCTCCTGGAAGAGCTTAGTAGGTCTTGGAGAAAGTCCCTACTACAGACAGAATGCTCTTCCTCAAGATCTCCCAGGTCTCCTGCCCTAAATCTCTTGTTCCCTTGCTCTGCCTTTATCTTAACCCCTGCCACTTCTGATGTCACAGTTCTCCTCCAGGCTTGCCTTTACCCTAACTTAGCCCTGCTGAAGGCCATCTGACCTCAACTCCATGCCAGCGCTCTGTTCCACTTAAGGGCAAGGCTTTGGCAACTTGTGTATCTCTCTCTGGCATCTGCCCTCTTAGTCTGTCTCCTGTTTCTAGCTTTTCTGAAGCTGACAACTCCTAGGAACTGACCAACAACAGTTCAGATAGGATGATCGCAGATCTTACCAGACTGCCTTGTGTTGTCTTTCTCATCCATCAGATTTTGATCTTTGTCTTTGATTTCAGCAGATCCTCTGTAGCATCTGGTTCAGAATAAACCCTTAATAATTGCTTGTTGATCGTACAGACTATTGCTTCCCAAACAAATGGCTAGGAGTCTTGGGGGCTCCTGCTAAGTTCTTAAGACCATACAGAGGTATCTGATGGTGCACTCACTCTTCTGAAACTCCTCTTACACAACCAGCTTCAAATCCATGAAAAGTACACATAACTACATCATCTGTAGTGGTTTTCTCCACCAACAAATAAAATATTTCACCTACAAAGTATTTTTTCTTATATTTTTCCATTACTTGCTGACAGCATTCTATAAATTTGACTATGTCAATTCTCCATCAACAGACTATTTTTTTAACTTCCTTTTATGCATTTTCAAGGTTAACTGCTTTTTTTTTTTAATATTTTATTTATTTGACAGAGAGAAACACAGAGAGGGAACATAAGCAGGGGGAGTGAGAGAGGGAGAAGCAGGCTTCCCGCTGAGCAGGGAGCCCGATGTGGGACTCAATCCTGGGTCTCCCGGATCATGACCTGAGCCGAAAGCAGTCGCTTAACCAACTGAGCCACCCAGGCGCCCCAACTGTTTTCTTTTTGCCATGTACTTTGTTGATGTTAAATCCCTTATGGTTGTACATAAATTTCTTGAAAGAAGTCTTTGCATAGTTTTTTGTTTTTTATTTTTTGGTGGTACCTTGCTGAACAACCTTATATAAAGTATATAACACAAAATACTGCTTACATTGAAATATACTCTGCTGTTTTTCAAGCTTTGCTGCTGAAAAATAATGTCATTTTGTGTTTGGCTCAACTATCATTGCTTCCAATGGATACATTTTTCTTTAACAACAGAGCCTTAATTTTGTTTTTATCTGTAAAACAAGATTGCCTAGATGATCGCTGTTTCTTTTCACTTCCGACCATATGTAGTGCAGAGTTCTAAAAAACACACTTTGATATTATTAAAAATTTGAAACATATATTTTAGGAAAATGCAAATTAACACAACAGTGAGATACCACAAATTGCCTACCAAAGAGAATTGATTATCCCAATGCTGGCGACATAATTGGATAGCACTGGTGGAAATATAATTTAGTATAACCTTCATACCAAAAGGGCAATTTGGTAATATTTATCCCAGACTTAAAAACGCATATTTAAAAAATGCATTTGAACCAAAAATTATTCTTCTAGAAGGTTCTCCTAAAGAAGTAATTAAGGATACATGTAAAACTTTAGCTAAATGGTGGTTCTCAGCACTTAGATTGGAAGAGAAACTCATTAAATGTTTGTGGATTTTAGGAAGTATCGTTTCCCAAACAAGCCACACAGTGCTTTAAGGCAACTATGTAAAAATTGTGGGCGGGGCACACAGAGGGAAGAAATGTCTAATCACTTCTTCCTGGGGTACAAGTCCTGCTGCTGAATCATTCCAGATCAAACCAAGCAGGTCGACCTTCCTTTATCCCCTGACCAGCTTCATTAGGGAACAAACCAGGGGGGATTGAGCATCTCAAAATCGTAGCCAGAGGTATGAGGAACAAGTAGCTGGATGGGGCAAAGGCGCGGAGGACAGGTAAAAACTAGAAAGATGGAAAAGAGAGGAGGCCTTTGGGAGAGGCGGGAGTGGGGGCGGGATGGGGGCGGAATGGGGGGCGGGGTGCGATCCGAAACACAATTTGACCGAGGAGGGTGAAAGGGGAAGGCGCTCTCTTACATCACCTTTTTGTATTCACGTGTATGTGCACCAGATCGACCTTTCACTCTGCTCATAAACTGTTTGTTCGCTCTTCTAAGTGATTAGGACATAGTTGAGGGTTTACGATATAGATAATAACCAAAAGGTCTAACAATAGGAGATGGATTGAAAAAATGTTTATAGAAGATTATTGTAAGGGAGGAAAAATGATGTTCCCTCTCCTCTTCTAAGTTCTTAGCTGAGACCTCTGTGATAAAAGACAGATTAACAAGAGAAAAACAATTTTATTAACATTATACTCATGTATACATGGTAGATACCCAGGGAAAAATGAGTAACTTCCCAAGATGATGGCTTAGAATTCAGGCTTAAAATCAATTTCTGAAGAATCACATGGGAATATGCTTATTCAGTGTAGGTTTGTTTGTTTGTTTGTTTGTTTTAAAGCAGGCTACAAAACAATGCAATGCACATCCCGGTATGGAAAAAAGGTCTAAGATGCAAAAAAAATTGCATCTAAGATGTAATCTAAATTATCTAAGATGCAAAGAAAAATGCCTGGGGTAACAAAAAAATGCCAAGATAAATTCTGTGGCTATTTCCAGCCATGAAATTACAGGTAGTGTTTATTTTATTTTCTTCATACTACTCTGTATTGTCCAAAATTTCTACAATGAATAAAAAATAATTTTATGATCTGGAAAAAGGTTTAAATATGTAAGAAGTGTGTGTTAGAGACAGAGAACGGTGTCCTAAGGGTGAGAGGTCACCTAGCATCCGAATAATGTGAAAAAGAGATAAGCAGCTATTTGGTGGGAAAAACCCAGACTCTGGTGCCTAGGTGGCTCAGTGGGTCAAAGCCTCTGCCTTCTGCTCAGGTCATGATCTCAGGGTCCAGGGATCAGGCCCACATCGGGCTCTCTGCTCAGCAGGGACCCTGCTTCCTCCTCTCTCTCTCTGCCTGCTTCTCTGCCTACTTGTGATCTCTCTCTCTGTCAAATAAATAAAATCAAAAGAAAGAAAGAAAGAAAGAAAGAAAGAAAGAAAGAAAGAAAGAAAGAAAGAAAGAAAGAAA
>PITA01006311.1:0-62500 GCA_004023965.1 Spilogale gracilis
GATCTCATTTGCCAAGGTCAAAAAGAACCATGTTTAGACAGCGAAATAGAAATGTTCATCTTGAATCTTCCAAACGCTTAAGTCTGATTATGAGAAATTTATTGCAGAAGAAGCTGTATTGCTTATGGCACAATAAAAAGCATTTAAAGGTTAGGTACTTCTAACCAAGCGTTATAAGGAGTCTTATCAATTCTCTACAAATTTGAGCTAAGTTATATTCATTCCCACTGATGGTTTACAAAAGATCCTTTGTCAGCAAAATAAAACTTCATTTTAACCTTGATATTTTCTGGACTTCTGCATTTTTGAATACTCCAAGCCAATGAATATAAATTATTCCTTTTACATAAAGTAATATTATTGAGGGGATACTGTTAACATGCTTGTGTTCTAATCCATAAGACCGAGTATTAATAAGACAGAGGATATGAGGATTCTCAGGTAAGGCAATGATCTCATCTATGAGTCATGGTCCCTCTCTATTACAAACTAGTCATACTTTGTGTCCTTTTTTTGTCACAGACATATAGCATTAAATTATAAAAAGTCTAAGAAACCTTGAGGCTATAAGGAAAAAAGCCTAAATTATGGAAAGAAGCTAGATGACTAACTCTGTGATGAAAGACTCCAGGGTAGTTGTTTAGCATCTGGCCACAGACCAGATCCTTGGGTCAATGAACAGGGGATGCTTGATGCTTAAAGAGTAATTTAGTAACAAAGGATCAAGTGAAATGAAATAACTTGTACAGATGTTGAAATATCAGCTGTGGTTAATTGTAAGCAATACAACCAAAGTGTTGTTTTTACTTTAAGATGTTCTACAGCATACCAGTATTTGAAGAAGTGAAACGTGTTTAAATTTATATTTTAAGACCTATACCCAAATATTACCTGTGATCTGTTAACCTAAGTGATGAATATTATGTTCTTAACTAGGTAGGAAAGGGCTTTGTATTTGAAGGGATTTCAGAGGGAGGGAGGGAAATAACATCCAGATAGAAAAGGAAGGTGTTCAATGCAGAAAACGGTGATAGAACATGCCCTTCCTTTGAGATCTTTACGGAGATCGACTGCTATTCTAGGTACAGTAACAACTGCCATTATTTTTTGTTTATTTTTTATAACTTAATTCTGAATTCTTACAAAAAATATATTCAGTGGACAGCTTGATGAGTATTCACAATCTGAACACATCCATGGAGCTAGCCCCAAACCAAGAAATAGACATGTTAACACCCTAGAAGCACCTCGATTTTGCCCTCAAGTCTTATCTTCTGACTCAGGGGACTGCTTTCCTATTAGCATAGATTTTTTTGCTATTTCATTTTACTTAATATGAATGGAAGCACATAATGTGTTTTCTTTTGCCACTGGCTTCCTTTGGAGAAGGTAAGTAGAGACGGTGAATCAGCGGAACAGTCTTTTGTGTTCCTTTATCTGTACCCCAATCTTCCTACCTCTGGATAGTTGCTATAACACTGTCAGTTATTGTTTCCTGACCTTCTAGGAAGCCACTGAGATACTTACAGAATGAAATATCTACACCTTTCTCTAAGTACAAAAGTAAGAAATAATTATAGAAAGTCTGCATCTATGAAATTAACTGTTAGCATATGAAATCACTGGCCTGTGTACACCAGCAAAATAGCTTCTGAATGTCCACTAATGGAATATCATATGGTCAGATGGCTTATGAAGCAGTAGGAGAATATTGAATAATGCAGAAAGGGTTTAAAAACAAATTTTTTCATCAGCATGTAACATGAGTTTATTTTAGCAAAATACATGTGTGTATATGTGTGTACATATACTTATGTGTGTTTATGTACACCTAAGTGTTAATAGTGGTTATCTTCCAGTCATTCCTTTTCTTTAAGGGGAGTCTTTTCATCCTTTAAATTCTCTACTTTAGGCATTAGAAAGGAGAATTTTTGTAGTATTTTTTTCACAATTTTAATATATATGATAAAATTGGTATAAAGGATACATATTTTAGGACTCTATCACCTATTGATACTTAGCTTTTACTTTTCTTTCTAGTCTTTACCTTGATATTTAATCAGGTTGATCCCTTACTCATCTCTTCTAGCCAGAGTCAATGATGGTCTTCTTACCTCCAGCGCTACCTACTGCCATGAAAACATTGCACAATGCGTTTGACAATCTACCTCAATCCACACATTTTCCTTTGGTTCACAGAATCTTTCATATAATTTTTCTACAAATTTGTCACTTAGCTATATTCTATCTTATAGCAAAAACTTATTTAAAGGGGAGAAATCTTGATCCAAAACCAAAATGCATGTTCATTGAGTAGTTATCATTATTTATTTATTTTCAGAATCTCTGTGGTATGTATCATAGAAATAAGGACCCAGTTGGTATTTAATAACCTCTTATTGAATTGAGTTGAACTGAATTGGATTAAATCGAAGAAACACTGAGAATCGGTAAACTAATATTTTAAAGTAAATGACAACAAACACTGATGCATAATTCAGAAGTAATTAATATGCTAAATGTGGTAAGCAGTTTTAATGAGGTAGGCTGTTCCTACAGCTTCTTAGACATTTTCAAATGTAATTATCCAATATGTAGGCTTTTTTTTTTTTTTTTTTTTTGTTAAATTACTTGTATACATTTGTTAGGGCTGCCATGAAAAAGTGGGTTAAACAATGGAAATGTATTGTCTTCTCACAGTTCTAGAAGCTAGAAGTCCCCGATCAACCATTTGGCAGGGTTAGCTCAGTCTGAGGGCCATGAGGGAGAAGCATGTTATGCTGCTCTCCTGGTCTCTGGTGGTTTGCTAACAATCATTGGTTTTGACTTGTAGATGCTTCGTTTTGGTCATAGCTTCATCTTCTTAAGGTCTTCTCCTTGTGTGCTTGCCTGTGCCAACTTTTCCCTTTTTATAAAGATATAAATCACATTGGATTAGGGTGCCATCTTAACTCATTACCACTACAGTGGCCCTGTTTCCAAATAAAGTCACATTCTGAAGTACTAGAGGCTAAAATCTCAACATATGAATTTGGTGGGACAGGGCAGGGAGTGCGGAGACACAAGCCAACCTGCAACTTTATGTATTTGATTCTGTGTTTAATAACATCCTGACTTCCTTCAAACACCTAAAAAATATGAGCGAACATAGGCATCTAATAAAAATTGGTTTAAAAATGGATATATACCATGACAATAATACCAATTTAGAAAAGACATAATCACAACTATCTAGAATGATTTATTCATTCAATGAATATTATCGAGTGTCTACAATGTAGACATTAGATCATTCCTGGATGTCTGTATAATTCAGAAATCAAGAGGATAGGGTCAACACCCCCTGATTCTCTTCTACCATACATCATTCCTGATGATGACTGTTTTAGTTTCCTTTCGTACTTAGTGATCCTATAAGATTCATGCTCTTTGGTTAAAGGAAATTCTTTACTCCATTTTTCTCATCTTTGCTAACATCCTAATTCTGTTCCCCAATTCAGTAAAGGCTTTAGCACCTATATTTGCCCCTTCTTCTTTCTCTACACCCTGTCTGGGAGGATCCTGTGTTGTTTCATCTGTCAGGGAACATGCATTAGAGAGTTTGGCTTCCAGTATCTTTTATCTTCTCATCTCTAAGAAACTCAACTGTATGGTGAAATTACTTCCCTCATTTCAGTATTTTAGACATTGCCATCACTTAGAAATGTCCCATGTCTAACATATTATGTTCAAATATGTCACTAATAACAAATGCCCATTTTCCAGCTCTTCTACTCATTTACTCACACTAAAAATATTTGTGTTCTTTGAAACTTTCGGTTTCTTTTTTTTTTTAAGATTTTATTTATTTGACAGAGAGAAACACAGCCAGAGAGGGAACACAAGTAGGGGGAGTGAGAGAGGGAGAAGCAGGGAACCTGATGTGGGACTTGATCCCTGGTCTCCGGGATCATGACCTGAGCCGAAGGCAGTCGCTTAACCAACTGAGCCACCCAGGTGCCCCAAACTTTCAGTTTCTTAACCACTCCTACTCCCTCCATCTACTAGACCCTGTCTTTTCTTGCCTCCTAAAGTAGCTCCATAATAATTTAAAATATTTTATTTTCAATTTTCATAATTTTATTGCCCTGCTATTACTACAACACATTGAAATGGAAACCTACCAAATCTAGATCAATCTAATTGTTTTCCTTACACCTCAACCTGGGGTTCCTGAGCTCCACTCAAGAAAAACTAGTAAGCATCCAGATTGGTGCCATTCTAAGCTTCAGTGTTCTCCAGTCACTGATAGGCTCCTAAAGGCTTGCTTTGGATTTTTGTTTCCCCTATGCACTTTGCCTCACATTCTCCATTACTCACTTTTCATTCATTGACCACAGTTCTTCAAATCCTGGCCTCCCTGAATCTTAGCAGATGACTTTGCTTTCTATCTCAAACTGAAGCTCTTAAGTGAGATTCCTCTGCTTGCTTTCACAGAACCTATTAGCTTTTCTACATCAGAATCAGTGATCCTCTTCTTCTCTTAGGAAACAAAGAAGTGCGCATTTTCTTGCAAAGGCATAATCATCCTCTGGATCATCTTCTCCTACATTGGTGAGTACTTTTCCATCAGTTATCCTTAATTTTCTTTATCTCTTTACCTGTTCTAGCTCTTATCATCAACATTTCTAGAGGCTCACATCTCTTACATGGAGAAGAAGAAAAAAGACAAACATGGAAAAAAAACACGTCTTGGTTCTGAGTTCTGTCTTCCACTCCGGCTCCCAACCTTCCCAACTTGGCCCTTATGTTCACAGCCACAGTCCTCACCTCCACTGGATTACTTGCTTTGTCTCCTTACCTCCTGTGCATTTTCTGGAGCTTCCCTAAAACCAACCAAACAAACAAAATACCCCACACAAATTAAGTACCTAAAACAACAGAAATGTGTTCTCTCATCATCTGGAAACTAGAAGTCCTAAGTTAAGGTGTTGCCAGAGCTAAAGCTCTCTCTATAAACTGTAGGGGGGAGGCATTGTTTCTTCCCTCGCCCAACTTGTCATGGTCACTGCAGTCTGGAATGTTCCTTTGCTTTCAGCTCCTTCACTCCAGTTTCTGCCTCTGTCCTATGTGCTGTTCTCCTGTGTTCAGATTTCTCTCCTCCTATAAGAACATCAGTCATGTTAGATCTAGAGCCCACCCTAATTCAATATGACTTTATGTTAACTTGATCGTATCTGCAAAGATCCTATTTCCAAATAAGGTTGCATTCACAGGTAATGGGGGTTAGGATTTGAACATCTCTGCAGTGACAAATTTCAACCCACTACTCCTCTATTGGCTTCATAAATACTTGATCACTCAATTGAGACCATTCTCACCAAGGTAGTCAAAGTTCTTGTGGTCCCCAGTTGAGGGACCATGTGAAAGTCCTATAGTTCACGACACTTTGACAGATTGTTGGTCATTTCTTCATCACAGAGGTTCTTCTCTTAGTGTCAGAGGCACTTCACCTTCTCAACTTTCTACTGCTCAACTTCCCTGTTACTACTCATGTATCTTCTTTTCTTCTTTTCCCTCTATCCACAAATGTTGGTTTATCTTGGAGTTCTTCTTAGAACACTCCACACAGTATTTCTTTGATGACTCAGTCCTTATCTCCAGTTCAGACTTTTTTTCCCTAAGATATGAACATTTTCAAACTGCATATTGGACACTCCTGCCTTAGGCATTTTACTCTAAGTCTCCAAAACTGAATTCATTTTATCTTCTACCTCCCATAATTAATTTTACTGAGTTTCTCATCTCAGAGAACAGTAACACTGTTCACCCCTTTGCCAGAAGTACAAACCTGGATTTAATCTTTCACTTTTTCTTTTTCATCCCTCACATCAATCTTAAAATAAAATTCAAACTCCTTATGTTGGCCTACAACACTTCTCTGACTCCTATCTACTTTCTTAGCTGTATTCCATTCTCCTACCCTCATTTATTTCAACAGTGCTGATTTCTTTTCTGTTTCTGCTCATTTTGTTGTTTTTTTTTTTTTGTATTTTGTATTTTTTTTCTCAAAATACACGAATTCCTTTCCTATGTCTTTGAACTTTGCTGTTTTTCAGACTGGAATTCTCCTCCCCCAGTTAAATGACTAGCTCATCCTTCTCCTTGAGTTCTCAGATTCTGTATATTAGTTAGGATAACCTTGGTGACATGGAACACACACACACACACACACACACACACACACACACACACGTTTCTGTTAGCAGAAACACCCTAGAAACTCACGTGTCACACAGTTAAGAGCCCTGTGCCAGTGAAGAGTAGATCAGCAAAGCTCCTTCCTGAGCTCAGTCATTCAGGTCCCAGGCAGATGTTAAGTCTGCCATCTCTTACATGACTTGAAAGATGGCTCTGGAGTTTGTCTCTATTTCTGCAGCAGGTAAGGGAAGGGGATGAAGGAGAGTAATTTGGAGATTTCTATGGGTCAGGCCTGGGAGTGACCTATGTTACTTCTGCTCACATTCTAATGGGCATGACCCAGTCTCCCAGTGGCATATGCTCCCAGAGGACTTCAAGAGGGACCCCAGAACAACACCTACTCTCTGGCTCACAGTTCTGTATGTTATAAGTTTGCATAGGCTTGCCTGGGCCACTAATTATGATATCACTAAGACAAAGTCAGGAAGTTGGACAGTTCAGGCTCTCCTCTAGGAGAGCTCTGGGAGAGCCTTCACATCTAAGCTCATTCAAGTTGTTGGGAGAATTTGATTCCTTGGAGGCTAGTGCTGTTAGCCAGGGGCTGCTCAACTTGTAGAGCCTCTCACATGGCTCCCTCCACCTCCACAGCAAGAAACTCTTTTGCATCAAATCCCTTAATTCTTTTAATCTCTCTGACTTACACTACCAGTTGGAGAAAACTCTGCTTACAGTTAGATTGGGCACACCAGGATGGGCTCTTTTCTCCGTATAAGGTAGGGTAATCCTTGGAGTGTTAGCTCCTCATAGTCCTGGGCTCCACCCACACTCTAAGGGGAGGAATTGGGGCAGGGCTCAGAGGCAGAATCATGCAGGTGCTAAGCCCTGGTGTCCTAGTAAAACAGAAGTAGTACTACCTCAGCATCTAGTGGGAGAAATTGAGATGTTTGAATTTTGTTCTGAGGCAGTGGAGGACCACTGAAGGATTTACGTAATGATATGGCATGAATAAATCAGTGTTTTGGAAAATAAATAATTAAAATAATGGCATTAGCCCAAAATAGTCATGGCTGAACCTACACAGCTATTGTCTTCATTTATAGGTGAAAAAGCAAGTAGGTTAGAACTTTAAATGCAAGAAGCTAATGGGACTTAGCAATTCAGATGGCAAAGGATGAGCAAAAGAGGAGAGAAAAGCATTATGTTTATTTGTTAAGAGCTCTATTGTATTATATTACTGTGCATTAGTCAGTGTAAAACCAAATCTACTTATTTTAAATCCTTTTAAGTGGTGTTTAAATATTTCCTGATGACACAGGCTGCTGAAGTATTTACTCTTGGTGTGAATTTTCATTAACCTTATTGCAGATACTAAGCCTAAAATTGTACATTTTTAGGGTCCTTGATTATGGAGGAAAGCCCAATTGCATCATTATAAAACTACATCTGGATAAGCTTTAGTGTCATTGTCCTTCTATCCAATTTAGGAAATTCAGCAAACTGTAGGAGAATATCACTATTAATAGACCCTACCTTCTCAGATTTTTAGGATGCCCTTTCTCTAAAAATAAAGGCAGAGAAGGATTAAACCTTTAAAACCATAAGTGATAGAGGGAGGTGCCCAGTACAAAGACATCAGTGATATTTGGGGAATTTAGTTATATCGGATATATAAGAACAATAAAGGATTCAGAGATTAAATTCAAAGTAGTCTTTTCTGATATTTTACTTTTCTCAATTTTTTATTGTTTTCAGACAATCTACATGAATCTTTCAGTTCCCTAAAGGGTAAAATTTGCTTCACATTTTTATAAATTACTTTCAAGATAGGATCTTTGTATCATAGTGACAAACAGTTAATTACCAGGAAAGCTTAGGTTACTACTAGTAAAGGAAATACTCCATAATAAAACCAGAAAGAAAAATTTTTTTTCATTAACCTAAGTATTTGATAGCTGTCTTACATGGCAAATGTCTTGTATGATAAATTGGATTTTATCCACAACAAAATTTGAATGCTTTAAAAGTAGCAATTATTATTCATTCTTGGTTTTACAAAGTAAATGTACTTATGAATCCTGAGTCTTTTAGCTGAAAGTGGTAGAAATCCAAAATTTCATCTCTATTTCTGGAATGGGGGAACCATTCTCTACTGTAACATGTGGGTTTTCTTCATGGACTGGAGAACACGATTAGCAGCAACTCTTGAGTTCTTACCCCATGTCTGGACAACCTCCTCAACTTCAGTTTGAAAACCATTGAGGAAGGATGCTGATTGTTCCATTCTGCATTATATGTTCGTCTTTGGGGCTAGAAAGGCAGAATCTGACTACTAGAAGAGAAAGAAAAAATATAGACTCTGAAGATACCATTATGAGCTAGAGCACCACTCCAAATGTTGGTTGTTGTAATTCCAAACTTTGGTGCATTTGTTAAATTTAGAAATACTAGAATCTGCCAAAAAAGCCTCAAACTTACTTACATATACATTTCTTTTCCTTTGAATGTGTTTTATAAATATGTATCCTAGGAAGTGATGCAACTTTACTGTCCTCCTGTGTTCCTCCTTTTGAGAATTTTCCTGAAATTTAATCTATTTTATTAAAATTGAATCTTGTTTTGTTGATTTATTTTCTCCCATTGTTGAAACTGTCAAATATCTTGGTGCATAGCTTTCTTTCCAAAATAAGAAATGAATGTTAAGAATATCCTCTACGTTTTTGTTTGGAAACCACCCATTCCTTGATTATTTTGAGTGTATATTTAAATTCTAGTTAATTAACATGTAATGTAACATGAGTTTCAACTATAGAATCTAGTTATTTATAAATCACATACAATACCCAGAGCTCTTCACAATAAGTGCCCTCCTTTATTCCTTGATTTTTATCATCTGCATCAGAACGTCATTCCAGAGCCCTCCTAATACCATTAGCAATGCATTACACCCATGATACAATTTTGGTAGCTAAAGTCTAAATAGCTTAAGTGTTTTATCTCCATTCATCTGTGTTTATTCAAAATATATATTATTTTTTAAATCACCTATAATTTTTCCAGCACAAAAAGAATTGCTGAAGATTGAGTTATAAATTGTCTTATCTTTTGTTTCAGTCAGATGCTTTAAATCTAGTGTAGGTATAGCACTAATAAATATAACCAAAAAATAGTAATAAGTAGCATTCCAAACATCTTGCTGACTTTTACATTTTATTGTGCTTGAGGTTATTCCAAGATTACTGATTTCCTAGTCATATATACATATGCATGCCAATAAAATAAAATAAAATGTAATAAAATAAAATATAAATTAAAAGTCTAATAAACATCAATAAAAGACTAATTAAACAAGTTGTGGTTAATAACTAATATGCACTCTGGGTATATTACATGCTCATTTAATAGAATGAGCACTCTTTACCAATAAGGTAACATCTTCAAAGTATATCATAATGTACTAGTGTAGAAAAGTATATTTTATAGTCCATAATAACATTTGTATATTTGGTTATATACTTTGATTTCCTGTGGAGGTATACATAAATGTGTAATAATTACTAAACTCCTGGAAGGGAACTGGATAATTTGGGAACAAGGGTACAGGGAGACTTGATTTTCATGTGAGCTCTTTTATGTCTTTTAGATTTTGCAATGTGCTTATGTATTAATGTGTTATTTATTCAAAATTAAGCATAATTTAAAAATGAAATTATTACCAAATGCAAAATTCTAACTACAAAAGAAAATTTGGAAAAAAAATTAAAATTGTCTATAATTTAACCCACTGGAGATGCTCACTAATCACATTTTAACTTGTATATTCACTTTGTTCTTTTTTTGTTGATCCACAGATATATACATACAATTTGGGCTTGACTATTTTATAATATTTCACCACTTTATAATATATAAAGATCATATTACCAAAGTACTTAATTTTTTTCTAAATCATGTTTTAGATGCACAGTATTTAAAAGTATTTCATAATATATTTAAGGAAAGCATTATAATATTTGGATTGTTTCTCATTTTTTCTTATGAATAGTACTGTAATTTTAACAGTCTTTTATACAGTATTTTGTGTGTGTGCATTTCTAATTCCTTAAAATTAATTCTCCATGTGTTTTTGTTCATTATTTAAAGGGATATATTCTTCTTCCTATTTTCTAAGTATTTTTAATATACTTTAACAATGCTTAACATTTGCATGGAAGCTATATCATAAGTCTTATTTCCTATTTTTGTAATTTTTTTTTACTTCACTTATGTTTTTTTTTGAGAAATATTTTATTTACTTATTTTTAGAGAGAGACAACATGAACAGGAGGGAGGGGGAGGGACAGAATCTCAAGCAGACTCCACACTGAGCATGGAGCTCAAGGTGAAGGTTGATCTCATAACCCTGAGATCATGACCTTAGCCAAAATCAAGAGTGGGATGTTTGACCAACTGTGCACCCAGGTGGCCCATTTATGGTGGTTTTTAATTGAAGTCAGTTTGCTAAAACTTGTAGTCAAATCTAGAAATACTTTTCTTCATAGATTGTTCCTTAGATAGAAAAACTTAAGTAGATTTTTCTTACCCTCAAGAACAGATAAATATATCCTGATATTTTTTGGGTGATAATTTATATTTGCAAAATATTTTCACATGTACCGGCTCCAATAAGTCTTTAAATAACCCAGAGATGTATAAAGGTTAAACAACTTTATTCCCCTTTGGTAGATAAGGAGATAGAGTTTCAGGATTGACTTGCCTGGAATCATAAAGCTAATTAATAGCACAGCTAGGATTAGAATTTTGTTACTCTGATAATTTTCTGAATCCCAAATCCAAAATCTCAACTAGATGAGTTTAAGTGAAAAGAATGGTGGGGAAATGTCATTACATTATTAATAACATTCAGTGGTGTCAAAATATTAATACAACATTCATATCTTCATCACATTATCAATGTATTCTTAAAGACAACATGCCAATTTAAATGTCTCACTCAAATTTAGCTTAAGTTTTTAAAATTTAAGGCAAGCCTGATTTTAAATGGGAACTGTCTCATATGACACACTAATAAATGAAAGAGACAAATGCAAAAAAATATAGGTCTGCAGAGTGTGGTATTGATAGGAGATGGGCTATTTCTTTACAGTCATTAATGAAAAGTTCTGCAATATTAACTATAATTTTTAAAACTGTATCAAACATTAACACATAGCATCTCTGTTTCAAGTAACTATGGACATGAAAGAATAATTTCTCCTTTTAATCTACTCGCAGCAACGGTAGTTCGCTAGAGTTTGCCATGACAAAAATATCAGACTGGGTGGCTTAAATGAGAGGAATTTATTTTCTCACAGTCCTGGAGGCTAGAAGTTCCAGATCAAGGTATCAGCAGGTTTGGTTTCTCCTGAGGCCCCTCTCCTTAGGTTGCAGATGGCTGCCTTCTGGCCATGTCCTCACATGTCTTTCCTCACTGCCTGGACATCCCTGGTGTCTTTGTGCATCCAGCTTTCCTCTTCTTATAAGGACACTGGTCAGATTGGTTTAGGGCCCACACTTGGGGCTTCATTTTAACTTAATCCTCTCTTTAAAGACCCTATCTCCACATACAGTCACATTCTGAGGTACTGGGAGTCATGGTTCAATGTATGAATTTTGGAGGGATACAGATCAGCCTGTAACAGTAGATATAACTTACACTACTTTACAAGTGTGCACCAAGGTAGTGAAAATTAAATATTTATTTGTGCATTCATTCATTCATTCATTCCTTTTAGAAAATAAATCCTAAAGAATATTAGAACAAAATATTTTCAAGAATGCTCATTTGTGGTTCTTTAATTCATTCACTTATGCATTCATTCATCCATTCATGCATCTCTATTGATTATTCTGAGGCTGGGCCAATGCACTAGTATTCACTTTAGGACCGTCATCCCCAGGTGTGTAGATGTAGGTAGTTTACAATTTTCGTCTCCATGTTTCCACCTCTCATATCATTTAGCATACTTTACTAGCATTTCTGGTTGACTGCATAGTCTTTCTCACTAGATTGAGTCCCAAGGGGGCAGGAACTGTATGTTTCATCTTCTTTCCAGAAGAAATGTGCATATAGTAGGAGAAAAATAAAGATCATTTCGGAATGAAGAGACAAAGGAATTTTTTCATTTATGGGGAAACTGTGCGTTATTATGTGGAGAAATTGCCAGAATGCCAAACTGGTACTCAAAGGGATGTTCAGAGATAGAGTAATTTATCTGAGACTGACAGCCAGACCTAAGTCGATTGGTATCAGAGAAGTGACATGTGTCTCAATGCTTGACATAGAGCAGGAAAACATTTGCATCCTATTTCTCTGTATTGCACACAGACTATTGCAAAGCGCATAACCACACAATTGATACACAGTCCCTAAGAGGCGCTATCCCAAAGCTACAAATATGACTCACTTGATTATATTAGAGTACAATAAAGGTTGATCAGCTTTTTTACACATGCCAAGGAGTTATGCAACTAAATTCCATATAATGACAAGCAAAATGTTCACACATATTTTCAAAATAAAATTTTTGTTTTACCCTGGATGGAAAACCTCAGAGAAGTTACGACTGACTTAAGGCTTAAAGACATCCTGCTTGCTTGACTAAAAATCCCATCCCTGTGTTTACTATACATTCCACTTGCATTCAAACCTTCAACAGGAGAAAAAGAGTTTTGAGTGGAAAAAAAAAATACAATAGAGTTTAAGAACATTTGTCTTTCATATCCCAACTTTTAAAGGCTATTTTGCAAAGATGATATTGTTGCATTGCCCTCTGTATTTTTTTTCACTGTGCTGTGGAAATGTATACAAGTCCAGCAACTCCTTGGGATATGCTACCAAATATGCAAGTATTTGAATATCTATTCCATGTAGGGAGATTAGAAAGTCGCTTTCTGCCACTTGTGTAGCTCTATTATGCAAAAATCAAGAGGATGCCGGTCATAAATTCTATTAGGTTGGAACTCTAGGTGGTGAAAAGACTATATAGATAATTTTAAAACATTTTTCCCCCTCAGCTGAATCACAGCTATCAAGTTAAGCTTGGTTTTTAAAACATATATCAAATAAATGTTTTCCATAACGCTATATACTTTTAGTATAAACTGAACTCCAACAAACTTTTGAGTAGACATTTCTAAAATTCAGCATTTGTAGAATACCTCCACTGGGGGGGGGGACATTTTATAAATTATAGTTTGACTTCCATTTTTTTAAATTATTTTGTTTTAATAAGAGCTATAGTCAACTCTATCCCTGTGAAGAAATGTACTACTTTAAAATATGTACCTAAATAAAATTAGCTCATAAATAGTTACATTAAGCAAACATTTATAAAAGTATTGAAGGAGGATCTCAGAGTGTAATTAAGGAAATAAACATCTTGTAAAATTACTACTTTGAAAGGTCTAATAAATGTTTGTTATAATTTCAGTGACAGTGAGATTATTCACCAAACAAAAAGAGACAGAGAGATGTTTGCTCTAAGACAAATTAAAGGGGTGTATATGCATTTCTCTCTCTCTGATGGGTATAGTAGCCTAAATAAACAAATACCTGGGTTTATATTTTATCAGTTCCTTCGTGACTTATTTATATATGTGATTTATTGTGAAATATGAAAAAAGTTAAGAGCTTGGAAATGTGAGTATTTGGGGGGCTAATAGTAAAACATTAATGCTAGTACTACATTATTTTCAATTTTGTGTTTATAAGTATTTTGGTGCAAATATTCTCATTGTAATTTGTTGTTAATCAGTGAAACTAGTTCATCGTAGATTAGTTCTTCTTATAAGTAAAATTCAGTTTCTATCACAAGAGATACATTATAATTTGTAATTTTGCACAAATATTCTTCTCAAACCATTTACCATTTTATATTATAACTTACTGAAGCTATAGAAATTAAAGTGGTTTAGAATCATTAGACCTCGTAAATACCCAGACCAGATAAAACACAGGATCTCTGAAATTTGGAAAACATAATCCAGAGCAATGCGATGTTCAAAAGAAAGTATCTTATATGTATCTTATTATCTGCTGTATCTTAGCATATAAATCACATAGTAGATGCACATGGCAGTTGCTCAGCAAAAACTTGTGGAGGGAATAAGGAAAGAAATGACAAAAAAGCTATATTTGTGTATATTAAAACAAATATATATGCTTCCTTTCATAAAACATTGTATGTTTTGGACTTAGCTAAAAAAATATATCCGGGTTTTACATAAGTAGATGATAAACATTTTTTAAAAATTTTATTATTCTCAGTTTTTATGAGCACTAAATAATGGAAATAACATCTAAATATAAAGAATCAGGCTCTGCTGGTTTTTGTTTGTTTGTTTTTTTAATTAATTTATTTTCAGTGTTCCAAGATTCATTGTTTATGCCCCACACCCAGTGCTCCATGCAATACGTGCCCTCAATACCCACCACCAAGCTCACCCATCCCCCTACCCTCTCCCCTCCAAGACCCTCAGTTTGTTTTTGAGTCCAAAGTCTCTTATGGTTCGTTTCCCTCTCCAATTTACCCTACTTCCCATTTCCTTTCTTTCTCCTGCTGTCCTCTATATTACTATGCACCACAAGTAAGTGAAACGGGGTGATATTTGACTTTCTCTTCTTGGCTTATTTCACTCAGCATAATCTCTTCCAGTCCAGTCCATGTTGCTACAAAAGTTGGGTAGTCATCTTTTCTGATGGAGGCGTAATATTCCATTGTATATATGTACCACATCTTTTTTCCCCATTCATCTGTTGAAGGGCACCTTGGCTCTTTCCATAGTTTGGCGATTGTGGCCATTGCTGCAATGAACATTGGGGTACATATGGCCCTTCTTTTCACTACATCTGTATCTTCGAGGTAAATACCCAGTAGTGCAATTGCAGGGTCATAGGGTAGCTCTATTTTTAGTTTTTTAAGGAATCTCCACACTGTTTTCCAAAGCGGCTGCACCAACTTGCATTCCCACCAACAATATAAGAGGGTTCCCCTTTCTCCGCAGCCTCTCCAACACTTGTTGTTTCCTGACTTGTTAATTTTGGCTGTTCTGACTGGTGTAAGGTGGTATCTCAGTGTGGTTTTGATTTGAATTTCCCTGATAGCTAGTGACGATGAACATTTTTTTGTGTGTCACTTAGCCATTTGTATGTAGGCTCTGCTGTTTTTGATAATGGTTTAAAATTGTTATCTCTTACCTGTGTGATAAACTCTTCTTTATAAAATGATTTTATGACTATTTATCTTATTTTATCTTTACAATATATTTACATTACAAAATTTATCTTATTTTATCTTTACAGTTATAGGGAGAGATGTTACATGCGATATAAATTCCTTTTAATGAGATGAAGAAATGAGACCTGAAACTTCAGTAACTCAGTCATGTTCACACTAATCAACACTCTAAGTCAAACACAGGTCTTTGGTGATCTTTTCTGTCTGTCTGTCTCTCTCTCTCTCTTTCTTTGGTTTCCTTTGTCTATAGTATCATCCAATAGTACTGAAGATTTTTGTCTGTCTGCTTTTGTAATGACTCTTAGTTATACACATTAGCAATTACAGAAAGAAAGAGGAAGGAAGGAAGGAAGGAAAGAAGGAAGGAAGGAAGGAAGGAAGGAAGGAAGGAAGGAAGGAAGGAAAAAGAAAGAAAGAAAGAGAGAGAGAGAGAGAGAGAAAGAAAGAAAGAAAGAAAGAAAGAAAGAAAGAAAGAAAGAAAGAAAGAAATTGATTATATGGTTATTAACCAAACTCAAATGCAGTTACTCCCCGTTTTATGGGTGAACCTCTCATAGCCATCTCATGTTATGTGAGAGCTTCTTACCCTAGTGTTGGCAATTTTAAAGAATTAGAAATCTTAGGAAAATATTTGCTATTCATTTTGTACTATTTTGTACTCTAGTAGTTTAATTTTTTATCATGTGCCTACATGTAGTTAACCTAAATCTAAAAAACAAACAAACAAAACACCAAACTAGTTTTATGAAAAAATTAGGGGAATGCAAGTCATTATACAAATAAGGGCATAACCATGTTTATTAACATTCTTTTTTTAAGATTTATTAATTTATTTTAGTGAAAGAGAATGCATGAGAAGGAAGAAGGACAGGGCAAAAAAAAGTGGGAGAGCAGACTCCCTAATGAGAGAGTAGCCTGTGGGACTTGATCTCAGGACCCTGAAATCATGACCTTAGCTGAAGTCTAGTTAGATGCCCAACTGACTGAACCATCCAGGTCCCCCTAACATTATTGTTAAGTAACAAATACATACACTATTCTCTATTAAGCATTGTTCTAAATGATTTCCATCTAAATGGAACATTCATGTATATTTCTGCAGTGTTAGGTAGAGCCAGGCAATTCTGGATTCCAATATATTGTCTTGTATCTGTATCATTTACCATATTTACTAGTGTAAAATATGGTTGATGTATGCATGTATCTGACTATTCCTCTATCTCTCTTACTATTCAAATGACATTTCATTATTTTCTCTCCTCAAGGTCAGTGACAATATCTTACTCTAATTTGCTTTGTTTTTTCAGTTTTTCTGTGGTTTTTCTTTGTTTTAAACAGTCTTTGAGAGGGAATGGAGAGATTGTTGGTTTGGGATTATACAAAAATATAAAAAAGATCCCATTCTCCTGTCTCTATCATCTGTAAAGTATACTAATTTTCACTTTCCTCCGCTGAATCCATGCTTTAAAGGCATGTCCACTTAAGAAACATACAGAGTCTTGGGGCAACTGGGTAGCTCAGTTTGTTAAGCATCAGACTCTTGATTTTGGCTCAGGTTGTGGTCTCAAGGTCATGGGATGGCGCTCCACATCCAACTCTGTGCTCAGGGTGGAGTCTGCTTGTCCCTCTCTGTCTACTCCTCCCCCTGCCTCTGCATTCTCTTGCTCTCTCAAATAAATACATAAAATATTTAAAAAAAGAAAAAAGAAACACAGAGTCCCAAAGTAAAAAATTTGATGCAGTGAGCAATGATTATACCCTGAAGTAGATATAGACTAAGGGATGATGGATGGATGGATGGATGGATGGATGGATGGATGGATGGATGGATATAGATATATACAGATATGTCTATGTCAGATTCTCCCAGATCTCATATATCTGAATATATAATAAGTCTCATTAGTTCTAATACTCATATTTTACTTGCTCATCACCCTCACCTGCTAGTAGATAATCTTTGCCTTCTGCAAACTAATCCTCATGCATTTCTGGGGAATCATGTGGATTTCTTCATATGTACTTAGGATCAAGCCTGACACCAATTGGCCAAGTGTCACAGTAACTAATATCCATGGCCTTGCTCTGGTTAAACACCGTCATCTCTGAGCATCAGAAGCAAACATTCCCAAATCTTACCCAGCTTATAACACAAACAGGCTTCTGTCAGGCCATCTCGTGAGCTGTCCTGAAATTCACAGATATATCTGAATCAATAGTACACACAAATTTGTTCCTTCCTTCCATGACAGTCAAACTTGCTCCTTGTGCCCAGAATGCTAGTTTCCAGTTCTCATACAAAGTAGACTGGCCTCCCACTCCATCAGATACTAGAGAAATCTACATGTACCTTACACTGAAGATGAGGTCCTCTTTTTATGAGGGACCACAGATGTTATATCAGAATGAAAGGGTGAACGATGGGAGGGAACTTTTAAGGAATTGACTCACAAGGTTGTGGGGGCTGGCAAATCTAAAATCTAAAATCTATAGGTCAGCTCAGCAAGTGGGAGATCTAGCCTGCAGTCTTGAGTCCGAAATCTGCCAGGCACATCAGCAGACTAGAAACAGACAGAACTTCTATGGTTTAGTCCTGAGGCAGAATTCCTTCTTACTTGGGACATGTCATTGGTCTTTGCTATGAGGACCTTCAACTGATTGGATGAGGCCCACCCCATTATGGAGAGTCATCTGCTTTACTTAAAGTCAACTGATTACTAAGTATTAATCACAGCAACATCTAGACTAGTGTTTGTCCAAACAAGTGGACACTGCAGCCCAGCCAGGCTTATACATAAAGTTAAGCATCACAGACATATTTTTTTATTTAAAATCCTCAGTAAGAGATTATTTCAGAAATAAAAAGTTACACCATCATAGTGTGAACACTTATAATACAAGTGTTTTTCCCAGAGGAATGTCAACAGACCTTTCTTGAAAATTACTGTTTTAAAAGAGAAAAGCCTATCATTTTATGGAAATGGCTCCAGGATAGGCAATTCAGTAAGTCTTATAATGGGCCAAACTACTTCAAGCTGTGACACTGAAGACTTCTCCAGCTTCTATAAACACAGTGGTGCTTATGATGCATTGTATTTTCACGAGTTGATGTGAAAGCATAATTTTAATGGGATATTTATTTATACCCTAACATTACAATTTAAGTCCTGAGAATCCATTGTGTTTATTTTACACATTCTCCTCTTATATGCAGGAACAATTTTCTCAACATATCATTATCATACCTAACATATCTCAGCATATCATATCACACAAGGTGTCCAGGACAGGGCTATGTTAGAAAAGCATTAAATTAACATTTAAGGATTGATAATGGGTCTTCAATGAAAACCATTCTTAGGTAATCTTTTATTAAACTAGCAGTGCAGGGTGGGAACTGGGTGGAGCCCCCTTTGAAATAATGGCCTGGCCATGGGCACCTCCAACCTAAAGCCTGCACTGCTTTCCGAGTGAATTCAAGTGGCTTCTGATCCTCATATAGGGTCTTACACAGCTCATGTCTTTGAGCTGGAATTTTGTTATCTGTACATTAGGAATAACAGTACTTGTCTCAGCGTTATTTTGCTACTTAAAATAAATGAGAAAGTATAAAGCATATTTAACAGGACCAGCCAAACAGTACATATCAATGTTATAGCCATTGTTTCTACTGAATTAACAGCATCTTACCTTCAATATCATTCTGCGGGGGGAGAGTGTGAATTCATAAATTTATTCTTTTCATGCTACAGATAGCTGGACACATCATTATTCTCATGTCTCATTAATTTCTGTTGTTTAACAGTATGTCACATGAGTACAGTATAGTCTTGCAATATATTAACTGATTCGTAAGGTTATTAAAGAATATGAGGTAGCAAATGTCCCCCTAAGTCTGAGAGGAAATCCCCCAGTTTTGCAAGAAATATTTAGCTAAGTTATACAACTCAACTTCCTTTAGATAATATTCCTGGAAACTTATCTCAATTCTCTCCTCTTTGGTTTGTGAGTGGAGAGCATTTATGAAAACTGGAAGCCTGTAACTGACTCCTTAATTCTTTTTTTTTTTAAGATTTTATTTATCCAGCAGAGACAAACACAGTTAGAGAGGGAACACGAGCAAGCGGAGTGAGAGAGGGTGAAGCAGGCTTCCCGACAAGCAGGGACCCTGATGCGGGACTCGATCCAGGGACTCCAGGATCATGACCTGAGCTGAAGGCAGATGCTTAATGACTGAGCCACCCAGGTGGCCCCTAACTCCTTAATTCTATATCTCTTCTTATCCAGAGACAAAGTCGAGGAATGTGTGGGAAGTTAGTGTGTGTGTGTAAGGGGAGAAAGAGAGGGAGAGACAGAGAGAAACAAGAGGGTGGGGGGAGAGAGAGAGAAGAGAGCGCTGTTCTAGCGTTATAAAAGTAACCAAGAAAACCAACTTGGGCTCAATATACTGTATTGCATTACAGATCAGGTATTAGAGATGCTCAGAAAGCCAGACTGGAAGGCAGCTGGATAGAAATGCTGTCAGCCTAAGGACTTTTGCATGGAAGCCTTTTGTTCTAACCAGCCAAAGAAGAAAAGAGGAAAATGAGGAAGCATCGTCCCTCATTATCACAACTGACAGTAATAGTTCCTCTTTTTCCCCTAAACTAGTGACTGCCAACTCCCAGCAGGCTGGGCTCCCCATCATGTGCTGCTATCCTGGTAGAGGGACCAAGTTTTCCTTACCACCAGTTTTCTTACCACAGTGAAGTTTTAACTATTCAACCATCAGGAGGGTCCAGAATATTAGAAGTCATAGGGGATGCCTATAAGAAGATGCACCCTTGTTCTCAAAGAACTTACAACACCATGAATATTTACCCGATTCACATGAGGATGCTCACAAGGAAAGTAGCTAAATAGAGTGTATATAACTCCTTAATGTGTATTAAGGAGTCCGGAGATGCTCCCTGTCTGAGACAAACTTTGGACAAGGTTTTGATTAAAGGGAGAGCTCTGATGAGGTAGAAAATATTATAAGCACAAATAGAAAATTCGTTGAGTAATGTCATTTGGGTGTGGTTGTATCTACAAGGACTTACCAGGGCAAAGTGATTCCAGTTCCGCAATTTCCTTTGAAAGCACAGGATGGGATGTTCGTGGTGGTTCCTTGCTCACCTGGCCCGAGAGAAACATATTGCAAATTTCGGCTTCCATGAAGAGGGAAGAGCAATGATGTTCAGGCTAAAGAAAGCCTTCGTTTTTATTAATTATAAGGTCAGAATGTGATTTCCTGGAATCAAAAGGCTGAGCAAGCAATCGTGAAGCAAGGGCTACACAGTGGCAGAGATGAATGCAACCTGACATTCCATGTGCACTGTGGCATAGCTCATTGCTTTCCAGGCATCTGTGGAAAACACACCACCTCTCAGGTCTGCCGCCTAAGATGTGTTCTCACTGAACCATAACCTAGCAGTGGTTCTCAAGTTGGAATACCAAATAATAGAAGGAGATGTGGTCAGGAGTTACCTAGTTCGTTCCAACATTTTTACACATCCCGGTGGTGATTTGTGGGAAGGATGCATAGACAGGAGAGAAGAACATCAGGAAGAAGCTGTATTTTTCATTTACAAAATGATACTGGGAGGCTGTCAGAAAAGCAACTAGGTAACATACATTAGATACTCAAGAAGCAACAACTGCGTTTTAATTTTCTAATGGGAGAAACCAATAGGTATAAATTCCTCAGTTTACACCAGGACTTAAAAGAAAATCATTGCCTACTTATTGTTTCATTTTGTAAATTGAGATCAATGAAGTTCTCTGAACAACAGCATGAAATCAATCGTAAAATAGCATAGAATTCATGGCCGGTATTGTAAATTATCCTTTGCTTGACAGTGATCAGTGAGGTTTCCATGCACTGGGATGCATTTCCGTGTGCCACGTCTCAGGATGCTGTCTGTGGATCCATTTCTAATGCATATTAGAGTGATCTGTTTTTCCCTGTCTACAACTCCCTGTGTTTGATCTTATGCAAATGATGCAATCAAGCAAATGAAAAACAAGATGTCGTTGCTAAGGGGCTTGACAAACAGTGGCCTTCTGTTTTCGGGGTTCCCCCACCCTCCATTTCCTCGACTCAGATTTGTGTAGGCACCTGCAATTGTTTGAACCCGTTGATCCATTACATTGCCCTTGAAGGGCCTAATCGCTTCTGTAGAGACGGATTACCAGATCTGTTGCAGTTAGGCAGGGAGGAGAGTTATCATTATAATCTTCTTTGCTTTACATTATAAATTGGTGGCTTTGTTTATGCTCATTCCCAAAGAATGCCTCAGTCCTGCCTCCCCTAGAGCCCTCTTTTTTACTTTTTAAAATTGACTCTTTAAGAAAAACCCTCATTCCATTTATTCTTTTTCAGACACCTGCTCTTTTTTCCCTCCACCTGATGCTGCCTCCTCTTTTCTTCTGTAATTTTTTCCCCCCTTGCTCACATCTCCTCTTGTTTCACCAAGAATTTCCCAGTCAGGGCACCTGTGCAGCCTTCTCTCCCATGTATCATGTTCGATATTATCCCTTTCTTTTTTTCATGCCTCATTATTCAAAGGACACCAGTGACACTTCATCTTCTTATGGAAATACATTGAGAATAATCCACTTCGGGGTGGACAGTATAGGCATAAAAATGACTTGGAAGTCAAAAAAGCTATTTAATCAGTCTGGCTTTCTTTACACTATTGAGTCTATAGTTTTTAAATTCTCAGAATCAAAAGAAAATCCTCAATTCCTGTTGTAGCAAAAGCACAGTGATCAGATCAGATTTCCCAAACTAGAAATGTGGCCCATCAAATTGGGTCTGCATGTGTGCATGAATTATCTTAAGGAAAACAATTGGAAAACATTTTAATTCAGCATAAGCTTGAAAAATCTTGGCTGTATGATCATAATAAGCATAAATTAGGTAGCACTGAGTGTGGAACATCTAAACCTATAGATAAGACATCTACCTGTATATTTCTATGTAACTGTTCATATCTTTATTCTGTAGCTACACTTGATAACCGACTTCCCTCCCATAAAATTTTGTAGTAAGAGAATCACAGTCATTCTCAGGGGTCTGCCTCCTGTCCTCTGATGGTGTGAAAGCTTCCGGAGCCTTACATAGTTTCTTGGCATTTGGAGTATGACCATCTGTGGCACTTTCCTTCCCTTTGTAAAAGGATCGCTATTGAGATATCTCACTCAGATAGATCCAGGACATCCCTTCATTGCTTCTGTCTCACACTTGGGAAACTGAAATCCTTGCACTGTTTTCTATGGTCCTGCCTGCCTACATACACCAAGGTCATTTCTTTAGCTGGGATCTGTCACCTTCCTGGGACTCCATCTTGGAAACAGGAGGTAGGACCACTCCTTCCAAGAGTTGGTACATGTCTTCCATCATCATTCCATCATTCTGGGCAATCTGAGGTGGTGAAGGCAAGGGAATATGCACTTCTTGGTTTTTACAGCATTATATCTAAACCCTGGGTAGTCTCTGTACCCGTCAATGACTCTGTTCAGGAAGTTTTTCTTGTTCTTTCTGCTCCCTAACCAACCAGCCACATTCTGTTTTATAAATAGTACCAATTTTATAGATAAACTCTGGATTTATAATTTAATTGAGGGAAATTTAGATGAGAATTTAAATGAGGGGGAAATGGGGGGACAGAAGGAAACAAAATAGATAAATATGACGGCCATATTGATCTCTGCCCCTGTGGCACTGATATCAAATATTGTAGGAGTTCAGAGGACAGAGCTATGCCTAAAGGCTCCAGTTTTATATCCCATTCAGTTCACCTGGAGAACTGACCAAAACATGGGAGAAGGAAAAGAAAAGATCAGTACAATGAAGCAAGAAATAGGGAAACAAGACAGTTATCATTGAGGAGTGCCAAGGGTCCGGTTGAAATCGGAAAACCTAAAATTCTGGTACACTCCTTCAGTATGTTCAGCAATATTTCTCATTCACATCTCAGCGGTGTGGGAAGCATTAGAAAAAAGAGATGGTGAGATTTATCCAGAGCTAGGAATTTGGAGAGCATATATCGAAGTAGATTGGGGAAGTGAAAGTCTCTAGGGAGCTGGAAAACATGGCTCTGAAAGGGGTACTCAAAGATCACATCAAGGAGAATGCAAATGTCGCAAATAGTTTGAAAGTGAGAAGGTGCTAAGAGACTAGACATTATATGATGACGAAGGAGAGACTGCATTGATGTAACAAGAGTAAGAGGTGAAAAGCTATCAGTTTGTGGTTGGAGCAGGCAGATTTTTGGATTAAGAATCTTGGATATTGTTCCAAAGATGATCAAGTAGTGGATATAACTGTGCTGAATGTCGAATAAATGAAGTAGAGGTGAAGGACATTACATTTGAGGAAGTTAAAATGAAGCCAGATTCAGAGATGAGTCATTATTGAGGATGTTGAAGTTGCCAAAAAAGAATTATAATTGAAAAGAAAACTGAGCCAATGCTGAAGTCATTGATGAAAGAAGAAGTATGACATAGAAGGTATAAGAGGGCATGTGTCAACTAGGTCTACACTTGTTAAAGAATGAATTGATGTTGGCAAATTATGGCTGTCCTCTCTCCATCTATACATGTCTATACATGCATATCATAAAATTTGAAATATATGTAACCAAGAAATAAATGAGATTTAAATTTTCTTTATGCTTTCACTCAGAAAAACACTGGTGATGTTTTGGTTTATCTCTAGTTCATGTTCCTTATGAAGCATTCATGTTTGAAAATTATGCTTTGGAATTCAGGCAAACACAACTTTGCTTTTTTCTTTTTTTTTTTTTCAATAGTGACTCTCTTTCCTCTCACATTTACAGATCCTTCATCGGCCTAACGATTAATTAAACTCTTGGAGATTTTTAGATGTAATTCTATTTCTAAGAAAATGTTGGCAGTCTAGGTAAGGGGCATAGAGATCTCTCTCTGGTCTTGCCCATTCATTCACTCATCAAATAAAACTATGCTAAGAAGACATCATATCAGTCCTGGAGATATTGCAGAGTACATGATAGAAAAAAAAATCCATCCCCATTCAAGGAGTTTACATCCCCCTGGGAGGGATATAAAGTCAAGAAATAAGAAAACATGGCAATTTCTGACATGTTTTGGTAATTATAATAAGTAACTGAACATGGCAATATGACAGAGAGTGTCTGGGGATGGTGGTAGGCACACTATTGGATTATCAAGAGAGAACACCCAGAGGAGGATGAACTTGAAGAATGAGAAAAATTCAGCCAAGTATAAAGAAGGAGAAAATAGATTTCAGCTGGAAGGAATAGGATCTGCAAAAACCTGGAGGTGTGACATTGTAGAGTTAAAGGAAACCGAAATATGTCTAGTGTACAGAAAGCATGAGGAGGAGTAGGCAGGTGTTAAGTCAGCTAGTATTTCATTAACTATTATTAACTTCATTCTAAAATATATAGAGGGCCCAATGCAGTGTATTATCCTGGGAAATCAAAAGATCACTCTTCACTAATGATCTTGCAAATTCTTTCTTCATTGAGAAAATTGAAGCGGTTATAGGATAAATCCCATACACTCCTATGAGCAACTACCCACCAACTAGCATTCATACTTACATTGTCTGCCTTCTCTCATATAAGTAAAACGTATCTGTCCTTGCTCTAAGTCCAAATCCTCCTTTCTTACTAGATTCCATTCTTTCATGTAATCAAGGCAAAACTCCAATAATTCTCTCCTCTTTCATCCATTACTTATGGGTCATTCCCATCAATATACAACCTAATTTTTATCTCATTTAAATTATATTTTTAAATCCCTGGACTTTACCTACCTTTACTCTATTGTCTCATTTTTCTACTTTACAACAAAATTTCTTGAAGATGTTTTTTTTATATTCACTATCTCTGATTCTTCTCTCTCACACAAACTCCTTGAGTCAGGCTTTGACACGCGTAACTTCACTGAAACTTCATTGCACAAATACCAGTGACCGCCACATTGTTAAACAATGGCCAATCTGCAGTCCTCATGTGTTTGATCTATCACCTTTAAAACATTTGATTTATTTGACTTCCAGATACAATATCTTCTTGTTTTTCCTATACCTTACTGGTTGGTCTTTGTTTTATTTCATTTTGATTGGGTTTGGTTTTTGTAGTTGATTTGTGCTTTACTCCCAGAAAAAGGAAAATCTACCAAAAGGCTTGAATCCTTTTACCTTTTCTCTTTTATATCTGTACTTGCTCTACTAGTGTTCCATCCACTTTAATATAATATATATGATGATGACATCTCAAATTACATCTCAGTCCAGTACTTTTTCTGAAATTCCAAATTAATATTCAGATTTCCTAATTGACATCACCATTTGTTTGCCTAGTTAATATCTTAAACTTGCTGTGTCTAAAACATGAATTCTTTATTTTCCCCTTCAATACTTGTTTTCTTCTGTGATCTTTTTCAACCAAATTAATGGTTACTTCATTCTTGCCTTTGCTCAGGCCAAAAACCTTGGAGTCCGCTTTGATTCCTCTCTCTCTCTCATACACTACCTAGAGTGCACTGAGGAATCCTATAGTTTTGCCTTTAAAACATATCCAGAGATCCTTTTGGAATGATATCAGCAAAATGGCAGCATAGGGACTTCATGGTTCATTTCCCCAACCCTGGACCCTTGCCCAGAAATATCAATATGAACAATTATTCACATATAAAATTATCTTCACAAGAGCAGTTTTTCCAAATAAAGGATTATAACACCTGGATAAAGCACAGAATTAAGAAAAGATGCTAATATTAAGGAGAGTAGGAAAGATCAGTTCCCATTACTTGCATTACCAGACAGCCCAGCACAGACCAAGACTCTCCCCCTGGGAGAAAGTAAAGTGAGCACCTAACTTCATTACCCAAGAGCTGGTCTGTTTAGCCCTAGGCTGAATCCTAGGCTAACTTCCTGTATGGAGCCATCATACTACTTGATTTCAAAATATATTACAAAGCTATGGTATTCAAAACAGGATGTTATTGGCATAAAAACAGACACACATATCAATGGAACAGAATAGAGAGCCCAGAAATAAGCCACACATATATGGGTCAACTAATTTACAAAAAGGAGCCCAGAATATACAAGGGAAAAGGACAGTGCCCTCAATGCATGGTGTTAGGAAAACGGAATAGCCACATGCAAAAGAGTGAAACTGGACCACCATCTTACCCCATTCACAAAAATTAACTCAGTGCACTCAAGACTTGAATGTAAGACCTGAGACCATAAAACTCCTAGAAGAAGTCATAGGTAATAAGCTTCCTGACATAGGTCTTGGTGATGAATTTTTGGATCTGACACCAAAAGCAAAGGCAACAAAAGCAAAAATCAACAAATGAAACTATGTCAAACTAAAATCTCTGCACAGAAAAAAAAAATCAATTTGAAAATGCAACGTTCTGAATGGGAGAAAGTACTTGCAAATCATAAGGAGCTAATATCCAAATTATATAGAGAACCCATACTACTCAATAACAAAACAAACGGACAAATTTAAAAAAAGAAGCCAGTCCAATTAAAAAATGGAGAGATCTGAGTAGGTATTTTTCAAACAGAGATATATAGATGGCTAACAGGTACATGAAAATATGCTCAACATAACTAATCATCAGGAAAATGTAAATCTAAGGGATTTACAGTGAGGTATCACTTTACATCTGTTAGAATGGCTATCATCAAAAAGGCAAAAAATAGCAAGTGTTGGTAAGGAGGTAGAGAAAAAGGAACTCCTGTATGCTGTAGGTAGGAATGTAAACTGGATGCAGCCACTATGGAAAATAGCATGGACGTTCTTCAAAAAATTAAAACTAGAACTAAAATATGACCCAGCCATCCCACTTCTGGGTAGGATATTTACCCAAAGGAAATGAAAACACTAACTCAAAAAGATGTAAGTACCCTCATGTTCATTGCAGTATTATATATAATAGCCAAGATAGGGATACAACCTAAGTATCCACTGAGGGATGAAGGATAGAGAAAATGTGGTAAATATACACAACGGAAGGTTATAAAATAATGAAATGTTGTCACTTGCAGCAACATGGATGGACCTTGAGGATATTATACTAAGTAAAAGAAGTCTTACAGAGAAAGACAAATACCATATTACCTCATTTGTATGTTGAATTTAAACAGAAAATAAACTTAAAGATTCAGATACACACCACACACACATATAGGAATGATACTTGGCCATGTAAAAGGGAATTCCTGCCCTTTGAGACAATATGGATAGGCCTTGAGGGCTTTATTCTAGGTGAAATAAATGAGACAGAAAAAGATAAATACTATATGCTTTTACTTATATGTGGAGTAAAAAAGCCTAACTCATAGAACTAGAGAGCAGCATCGTGGTTGCCAAGGGGTCGAGGCCAGAGGGCCTCTCCTTGGGGAGAGGAATAGGGAGGTGTCCGTCAAAGAGTCCACACTGCCAGCTCTAAGTCGGTAAGTAGAGGTGATCTAAGGCATAGCATAGTGAACATAGTTCATAATACTGTATTTATGCATAAAAGTCATTAAGAGAGTAAATCCTGAATGTTATCACCACACACATACACAAAAAGTAATTATATGAAGGGTATAGAAATGTTAACTAACCTTATTGTGGTAATCATTTTACAACATATATGGGTATCAAATCATCACAATGTGCATCTTATTCTTATATATATTATGTGTTGATACCTCCAAAAAGCTGGGGAAAAAAAAAAAACATTCTCAGAATCGGACCATTTCTCACTTATGACGAGCCCCCACTTACTTGGTCACCACCATAGCCTCTTAAGTGAGATTTACGCTGTGCTCTTGCTCACTGTAGTCTATGTCCCACCCAGCAGCCACGCTCATAGTCATGGAATCCATCTGATCATGTGACAGTTCTATTCAAAGTCCTCTAACGTCTTCCTCATAGCATCTGAGATCAAAATCCCATATCTGTGCAAAGACCTACAAGGTTCATGTGATCCAGTCCCTCGTAGAATCTCTGATCTCTTCTCTTCTTTCTGCCTTATTCGCTCAGCTCCAGCCCCACTGATCTTGTTGCTAGCCGTGCCCGGTGTGTTCCTCCTTCCAAGACTTTGCTGTCTGTTATGTCTCCTGGAATGGTCCTCATCATAGCCTCCCAGATTTACTCTCACCCCTTCCAAGTCTTTGCTCAGTATGTTACTTTCCTGCAAAGACTGCACTGACTCTTGCCTTTTAAAATTACCCAGCACTCCTGATCCTTCTTGCTCTGTTCTGTTTTCTATAGCACTATACCGCTAACATCCTTAAATCCTGTTGGACACTTTAGTTAAAGCCCTGCTGTCTCCCATATTCCTCACCTGTAACACCTTACATGGTCTGGGGATAAACTCTAACTATGAATGCAAGACTTGACAGGGTTTGGTGTTTCAGTCCTGTCTCATCAGTCATACTGAGCCCCAGAAGTAACATGGCCTTTCCAAACATGCTTGCTTCTTCATCCTGGTCTCCCCCATTCCCCAACTGGCTGAAACATGCAAGTTTCCTAGTCCATGGAGGAGGACATTTTGTCGCAGTAGAAACCGGATATCAATGGTAATCCTGGAACTAATTGCTATAAGGGGCTATGGGGCATCTGAGACAGGTATTCCTGGTGAGTTTAAGAGTCAGCTGATCAAGGTCACTTTCAAAATATAGAGGTGTAGTGGGAAAGGGAGCAGGGCATTCTGTAATAAGGAGATACTGTAAGGTGACGATATCATTATGATGATTCATCAGGCCACATTTGAATCGTATGACTTCCTCACCACCTATAAACTGGGTAGCCAAACCCCTAGCCCCAAAAACTAGAACATAAGGAAGCAAGAAAAACTGCCACACCACAGAGTCTGTTGGCCAAAGAACATTGTAGCGTTCAGTCTCATTTGCAGCTGACCAAGAAAATCTGAAATGCCAAGAGAGAGACTCATGTGAAATATCTCAAAGTCACCTGGAATTGACCACATGGAATATAATTTCGTCAGGGACATGTTCTTTTAGAAAACTTAGATGTACTCTGGGGCGCCTGGGTGGCTCAGTTGGTTATGCGACTGCCTTCGGCTCAGGTCATGATCCCGGAGACCCGGGATCGAGTCCCACATCGGGCTCCCTGCTCAGCGGGAAGCCTGCTTCTCCCTCTCTCACTCCCTCTGCTTGTGTTCCCTCTCTGACTGTGTTTCTCTCTGTCAAATAAGTAAAATCTTTAAAAAAAAAAAAAGAAAACTTAGATGTACTCTGATGTTCAAATACTACAGCTTTCTCCTAATTGTACTGACTTACACATTAGGGATTCCTGCTTTACTCTGGGTTCTGTGTTCTCCTTGATTTTGCTCCTGAAACAGTCTTAGGGACAAAAATCCCTAGCTTTCCCTGCCTTGGGAATGCAAGGAATTCAGACAGATAGTAGAGTTATGAAGTCCTGTGAATCAAAAGGAGAAAGTGAAGAGAAGAGGGGAATGGCAGATAATGTGTTAGCCTGTTAATCCATTATAATTTGGCCAGAATTGGGCCTCCTAGTAGGAGCTGTTCTTTGCATGAAAATTTCTTGCAGTAAATAGATTACGCTCACTGTGGCGTATGAGACCACTATTCTCATGATTTTTAACTTAGTAAGGTTTGGTTGTGGTTTTTTTTTTTTAAGATTTTATTTATTGACAGAGAGAAACACAGCTAGAGAGGGAACACAAGCAGCGGGAGGGAGAGAGGGGGAAGCAGGCTTTCTGCTGAGCAGGGAACCCGATGTGGGACTCGATCCCGGGTCTCTGGGATCATGACCCGAGCCAAAGGCAGTCGCTTAACCAACTGAGCCACCCAGGCGCCCCGAACTTAATAAGTTTTAAAGTACGTTGGTTCAAATGAAGGTCCACCAGTTTTGTCCGACTTGGCACACACACAGTGCAGCTCAATTGCTGTCACGTCTCCAGCAGTCCCAGACAACACCAATGCCATACCTCTTCACCCCCAGCTTCAAAGTGTCCTTCTAACACGTCTTCTGACCACATTGCTGGAGGGTGCCCACCTCAGCTGCTACCACTGAATACCAGTAGGATAAAATTATAATAAGAACAAGGCTGAATCCAAAGCATTATGAGTCTCTTCTTGATGACCATTCTTTTGGTCTAGAGTAACTATATTTAATGTAAAATGATTATCTGTTGCCTTTTTTCTGATGATCTACATGTTTAACCAACTGACTATATTCTACATGGAAATCAAAGTGTTCCTTTCTAGTTTACATCTGCTATCAGTGAAATACAAAATCTATTTCCCTAAATTAGGTTGTATTTTTATTAGTCTTTTAAATATGGAATTGTAATGGTTGAAGGTTAATGATATTTCAAAATATGTATCACTTAAATTGTGGCTAACTTATTCCCAAAATATTCTAGAAAATAAGAATTTCTTCTAGTAGTGTGAATGGTATTTAAATCTTGGTAAAGTTGACTGCGCTTTGGTTAGATTCCTCAATAAAATAATCATTGAGTACCTTTGTAACCGAAGTGCTCAAGGGTGTTTCAGAACTGAATTAGTAAATTACAGATCGGTTTATTCTAATGCAAGGGAAAATGATACCCATTATAGACAGATAGAACATACTAGGGAGGTTCATGGAAGAGATCATTACTGGCAGAGTGTTATCCTTCTCTCATAGTCATTGTTAATACCCATCTCAACTGTGTCTAGAGCATCTCATCCATGAGTTCCTTTTTCATTTATTCGAACATATATTCAGAACCTACAATGTACCAGGCACTGTACTAGATACTGAGGATGAAGAATGAATCCTTCCCTCGTCATGTTCAGTTTAATGAATCAGATAGTCACATAAACAAATGATTATGACAGGGGTATAATGCCTTGCACAGGGTGTGTGCAAATCTGTGGGAGCCAAATCTGTGGAGAGGCAAATAGCTCCATCTTGTGTCAGGGGTCACGACAGGGTGCATTAGGAACATCTTAAGAAAGAAACAGGGTTTTTGCACAAAGCTGGACAACTTGAAGGTCAAATAAGAGTTGGTCCGGAGGACAGGAGAAAGGAGTTAAACATAAAGAATTACAAGCAGGAAGTCATTGTTCCAAGTTATGTGTTTGCATTTCAAAAGCAACTCCCATTGTCTTCAAATATGCCTTAAAAATCATTTAAATGTCTCGTTTATTTTTTAACAGAGCGGTTGAAGTAACTTTACACTCAGAAAGCGATTTACCTGGTCAGTCAAGTTGTTAAAATGAAAGAGTTAAAGCCAGAGTTTGACTGACACTCATCTATTTAAAAATAACTGTCGTATATTTAAAGGATAAAACAGCCTATATCTTATTGCTATTGATTTTTAGGACTATTGATTCTTGTTTTAAGCTTTACTTTAGCAGTTCTAAGAACTGAGAATGTAGAGGAAGAGTAAGACCACCTGAATAAAAATATGATGGTAAATAAATTCTTTTTTTTCCTCCTCCCTTTAGATTTAGCAGCATTCACACCCCACCGGGTTGTACTTGGTGCCTGCACACATGTGGGGTGTACAAACAGTTCCCTGGTCGTGCTGTACACAGCCCAGTGGCCACCAGAGCACGTGGATTCCCCACTTCTGACCGTCCTGGATTCTAGAACTATATTTGTACAGTAAGTAGAAATGTTGTCTCTGTCGCACACTGGTTTATGCAAAAATCCCAGGGAGCTCAATCAAGGGAAGGGTTTGTGACATAAAATTAATTTTATTGTGATGAAATGCATAGAAGTGATTAGTTCAGTGGTTCTGGGAACCTTTGATTATCACTTGTCAACTTCATTTCCATTTTGTCTCTATGCAATCAGGCTGAGCTGCGTAAGTACACAGAGTCTGTGCAAACTTCAATAAAGGGAAGCTGACCAATTACAGGACTGCCTAGGGCTTCCTATAGGGGAGGTGTTGTCCATGATCAGTTGGAATTAGAGTCCAAATACATATACGAATTTCCTTTTTGACTATAAACTAGGCCCTTCTTCCTCCCCTCTAGTTGAAGTCAGAAAGGAATTTTCACATAGAGGCACCTTCAGATTATTTTTGATATGCAGTGATTCTGACCCATTTCCTAGTCTCTGAAGTGCAAGGTATACCATCATACTGAATGGAAACTTAACAAACCTCTCCTGCCACCAGTTAATACTTGTTTATCTACACCTCTGTCGGTCTCAGTTTTCCCACCTGGAAAAGAAGAGTTTGGGCTGAGTAAATTAGGGTATTCCTTCAAACTGGGAAACATGATTCATACCCCATTGTTTCAGGTCTGAGCTGTCCTACCGGCTTTCAGGGCTGCCCTAAGCAGAGCCTGCATTACTTACACCAAAAGATTTCCCACTACTTTAAGTATTTCTCAGCTTACCACTGTCTGTCTGTTTTACGGATTGTCCTGCTCATGTTCACTGACACATTGTAAGCCGTGTGTGGAACATCCTCTACTTTTCCTTCTGCCTACCATATCCGATCCATCAGGTAGACAGTCTTCCACATCCAGGTAGTGTCTCACCTTATCCATGACATCTGATTTGACTACTTCTGCACTTCCGTCCTCAGCATCTCTGTATTCTAGATTGGCATGGTAATTTGACATCAGATGGCTACATGTTTTCAAGACCATTATGTTATTTCTCTCTCTCTCTCTCTCTCTCTCTCTCTCTCTCTCTCCCATTTCTCATAAATTCTCAAATGTTCTACTTCTCTCAATTTTTGTTCTATAGCTTAAGTTCAAAACTAAATACATTTTTATATTATTATCTAATTAGAATTATAAGTAACTGGAAAGCAGGCACTATGCCATATTTTCTTCAGATCATTTAGAAGAGACATTTAATAACTACTTGGGTTTCTTTAAGCTTTCAGTGTGTGTGCGTGTGTGTGTGTGCATGCTGAGTGGCATAAATCCAAGCTCATGTGCGTCCTTTAAAAATCTTGTACATTTCAGAGTTGACTTGAATGAAGGATGGATAGTCATGCTATATTTTTCCATCCCCAGGTGGAAACAACCAAGAAATGTAAATGGGATTCTGGAGCGCTATATATTATATATTTCAAATCACACTCAAGATCTTACAATTTGGGATGTCATCTATAACAGTACAGAACTTTTTCAGGATCATCTGCTACAATACTTGTCCCCCGGTAATAAATATCTCATCAAGCTGGGAGTAAGTTCACTTCACTTCTGTCACTCTCTCTTCCCTTCTCGTGCTGCTTCTCTCTTCCTTTGTCCCATCTGCTCTCACTCATTCACTTAAAAAAAAAATCCAAATACAAAATTCATCTATTGCTATTGAGACTGAAAACTCACTTCACACCATAAATGGGAATGTAATATAATAACTAAATATTTATTTTGTATTAAAGAAAATGATGGCATAATAGTCTGAGTCAGTAGATTTTTCCCAAATCTAATTTGAGATTATCAGAAATTATTTCTTCTTTGTTATTTCCAGAATGTCATAATTGGTAAGGGTTTTTTCTAAAATGCTTGAATTAGTAAGATTATTTCCCTATGGAACTTGTATTCATTTGGAAAACAATGTATGAAATGAAAATTTAAGTCTTATATTTTAAAATGAAGGTTTAAATGACCCCCAAATATTCTGGATTGTTATTATAATCTGGTTTACATTACACTTCTATCTCAAAAGAACAGTCACTTAATAAAACCCTAGAATCAACATACTTTAGAGGTCTTTAGACAGACAATAGCATTTTTAATGCAAAATAGCATTTTTATACAAAGGTCTTTTAAAAGACCTTGATATTACTGTGGAATTTATACTCAGTGGTTTCTTTTGTTTTTTGATGAAATATAATCTTTTTTAAGTTTAATAGCACATCTGAAAATAACTGAATATAAACATGAGATTGTCCCTATTTGTTTTAAACACACTCTTCATTTTATAGCAATACCTATATAAGGATATTTGCTTTGATAAATGCCATAGAAAATATTCTGCTCTTGATTATGAATAAATTTACATTTATGTAGACACTGTGTATGCATTCATTTTACTTAACATGCTCTTGAATGCTCTAAATATTATACCATGAGAAAATAAACTACATTCAACTACTGCTAACTGTCTGACCTGACATCCCAAAACAAGGGCAATCAGACAATGGTAAAAATCCTTTTCAGAAATGACTCCACGTGCCTAGGTGTTCAGCACGCAGATGGGCTTATGAGGCAGCATTTCTGATTACTTACTTGTATTACTCAAGATGTAAGAAAGGTATTACTTTGATTTTCAAAAACTAATACAGAAATCCATACTATTTTCAAAACAATGGTAGCATCAAAATCCTGAAAAGACTCTATTGCTTAGAAGCAACGAAGATTAAACAGAAATTGTTGTACTCTTAGTTTTTATCAGGAGGCAAATATCATGAAACAAAGTCCTACTCCCCAGGCAATTTTTAGGATATTCTGTGCAATCAGTGTAAACCCACCCCAATCTCCTATGTTTTATACATATGTGATATCTTGAAAAATAAATATCACTAGATTGGGAGGCTGCTCGCAGCAATTCAGATTCTGCTACCGACTGTGTTACCAAGGCAAATTCACTTAATTGCGCTGATTTTTATGTTCCTTAAGTATAAAATCAGGGCTTTGAATGAAATGATTTTTAATGTCTCTCTGAGCCCTAAAGTTGTATGACACTAAATCATGGTGTGATCCCAAACAATATTCTATGGAGTCAAATGAGATCTGTCAGCCCTTGAGTAATGTTGATGCAGGATGTCATAAAGATGTGGAAATCTTTGCCCTAACTCTTGTTAGGAAAATAAATCTGCTCATTATTTTTTATTTTGTTGTATTTAGTAGTAGAGAAAATACATTAATGTATTTCAGGAAGTTGTCATCTAAAAAGTTTTTTTTTTATTTTACCTAATTTTATAACCAGTAAATTAAGTGAACCAGAACATTTGAGGTTCATCTTGGTTAATTGAAGGATTATTGTATATTTCACAGTTTTGACCTAATAACTAGCTTTCAAGGTCATTAGATTCATGGAGATTAGGTTGTTAGCCAAGTGCAGTTGCCTTTATAGATGGTCTTAGTATGTTGAAAGTTCTTGAAAATAAAACATACAGATGGCCAAGCCCTTAATAGTAGAAGAAGATACATGAGGATTCAAGCCACTGTGATTTACTCTAGACTCAGAGACAGTATGTTACTTCGAGTGGCTTCATTTAATTTTTCCTGTTAACTGGATTATACACTCCTGAAGGATAGAGACAGTATCAAGCACAGTGCCTGGTAGAAACTAGAAACTCAGCAAACAATTCTTGAATGAATGGACAAATGAAGGAACACTAAGGATATGTATTTCGTAAAAGATCTGAGACTTCTGATATGAATTAAATGATTTTCTCTAAGACATCAGAATTGGGGACTGTGTGGATCCAAGCATATGTTTTCTCTATTGGAAGAAACAGAGCAATGTGTCGCTACCCTCAACAAATGGTATTATGGAGTGTGGTACCTCTAAATAAGGATAATAATTCGGCAATTAAATAAAGAAGCTAGTCGTAAAGTAGTGAAGTCATGTTACAGTTAGACATTTGCCTTTTGATGAATGTTAAGTGTTATCTTTCCTGGAAAGATTCTTGGAACTGATGAGCTTAAATTTTCAAAAGATCATTTACAGATAACATGGCCTTGTTCCTTTTCTTCGTACTTTAAGGTTTGCTGCATTCTTAATATCCTCAGAGCCTACTTATCTGAAAACAAACTATTGAAAAAGACACTGCTAGCCTTGCATGTTCCTAATAGTCATCATTTCAAAATAATTGATATACCCTGATTGATTATTCATTTCCTTATACCAAAATTCAGTCCCCTATTTGATCAGAAGTTACTGGACATTTCAGGGTGGTAGTATGACTCAGTCACTTAACAGACATGGCTGTAACTGAGAAAAACTGTAGGAGATGGTTTCAAGTGCCTTATTGTAAAGCTCAGAGGCTTTCAAGGACCTTGCCATTCCATAAAGGCATCTTTAATCAATCCCACTATTTTGTTTAGTTTTTCCAAACCAGAATTTTAATCAGCATTCAGTTGCATTGCATGCAGCCTCCAGTGCTTGTAGGTCAAACAAGATACCAATTGGTCTGATTTCATTTAGATAATATCAGTTAGATTCAACCAATCAGAAGCAACTTTAGGAACATTTTTTCCTTATTTAAGGAACTGCTCACTTAGCACCTCTAAACGCATGCAAAGGGAATGTGAGGAAAAAAATAAAATATTTTGCAGGTAATTCTGTTATGTTAGCAGTCTTTTCATAAATTCTGTTTTAATTTTGCAAAAAAAAAATTCTCTTATAAACTTCTTGGATTCTTAGAAGGCCCCTTTGTTAAATGATGAGTTTATGGATCTTAGATGACAAAGCCCATAGCCCAAATATCAGTTCTTCCACACCAGAAGATGTCTTTATTTATCCCAAAAGGCATCCTAAAATTCTCAAAACAAAGTAAATTTCAATTCACATTTTATTTTTAAATATAGGTAATTATATGTCTTATAATATTTCTTTGGGAAAAGTTAGCTGGGGACAAATCTTAGGACATAAGAAAAATAATAAAATGTCAAGTAGATATCTGAATTAAATCTCAGTGTGTTATGGGTTTAACAGTAAGATGCTCCAACATTTTTCCCCTCCTAAGGGAAAAAGAAATCTAGGAACTGAAAGTAGATAGATCTCTCTCTCTGAGGACTGAAAAGAATGCTCTTGCTATCATTTTCCTTAATAATTCCGCTGTCCCACTTGGCCTCTTTCCCTGCCATGTTTTCTAGTGGACGTTTAGTATGTTTGAAATGTCTTAAAAATTTTTTTTTTTATTTTAATGTTCTGGTAGTTATACCTTGGGCTAACAATGACATGTCCTAGAGCTTTGAGCCCTGGTTTGGCCACAAGTTCAATTGATTCCTCTTTATTTGCAAAGATTCTGTTCTCAGGAAGGGGATAGTTTATCTCTTCCATATTTATGCACGTGCTGCAGCTGAGAATTAGAGGGAATACACAGAGGTTAATTAGGTCCCAATCTTAATGCAATTTCATGCGCAAGCCACAGTTTAACCCATCAGAAACTTGCTTACGCTGATGAGAAATTATCCTGAAGATATAGGCTACTGCTGCATTCTTACAAGGGAACGTGAGATTGAATTCCGTGTCAACAGACCATTTAATATTTACACTTACAATAAAGAATTCGCAACAACTTGTTAAATGGTATATTGCATTGTAAGAAAATATCTTTAAAAATAAGTCAACTCTCTTATTTATAGGGAAAATAATTTCAACTCTGTTAATTATCTAAAGGTTATTCCCTTAACATCAAGCTGAAAAGCAGGAGGCAAGCCCAAAGAAATAAAATGGTGTTCTAATTTTTTATGCTAGCAGTATCTACCTTCCCTGAAAATGGACTCAATGTCTATCTGCGTTTTTACATTGTTCTAGAATTTTGTTTCATGTTCTTAACCTGTTTTCAGTAAATTTTAGTGCTTTTGTAACTATTTTTAAATTTGTGTGAATTATAACTGGAATCTACAGAGATTCTTAACACTTAACTGAACAAAGGTTAAGTGTAATTTTCAAATATCTGTGTTACATAAAGGTATGATCGCTAATATTCGCCAGCAAATACGGTCTGGAAAAACCCTGTGTGTCTGTCTCTGCTTCCTGGAGAAATGTTTATACAATAAGTTAGGTCGCAAAGATATTTTCCTAATACACGTAAACATTTATTTTGCAATTACTTACAGTTAATTATGAGAGTACACAAAGAAGTTTCCAGGTTTTTGGTTTTGTTTTGTTTTTTTCAAGATTTTATTTATCTGAGAGTGGGAGGGGGGAGTGCACATGCATGGGATCAGGGAGAGGAGCAGAGGGACAGGGAAAAGCGGACTCCCTGTTGAGCCCAGCGCCTGATGCGGGGCTTGATCCTGAGACCCTGAGATCATGAATTTAGCTGAAATCAAGAGTCAGACGCTTACCAACTGAGCCCCCCAGGCGCTTCCCCAGGCATCTTTAACATCTGTGTTTTCATTTATGGCATTAGTAATACCTTCTTATGGAATGGGAAGATTGTGTGATCACTTTAACTTTGCTGGCTGTGTGATGGGCCCATTACCTCTGGCACATAAGTAAGTGATTTGACCCTTTAAACCATGAAACAGTCACTCAACAGCTGCTTAGTTGTTGATATAGGAGAAATACTGTTTTATTCAATTTCATATTATGTTGTACTTAAAGCATATTGGTTACACTATCGCAATAAAAGCAGTTATATTTGCTGTAGGTCTTTTCTTTTACTCCAAATCACTTGTTTTTATCCTGAAGTAGTTTCAGTCTCTAGTACTGCCCTCACGTAGTGTGCACGCACACGTGTGTGTCTGTGCATGCGTGCACTTCATCCCTTCTAGAAAACTTTGTGCAAGGCTGGTTTCATCAAGGCCATTCACCCAGGCACTAGTTGCCCTATCTTTAGGCTCCAATATAGGATGTACTTATAATTCATACATGCATACATTTTGGGTTATTTTCTAATTATTGGCGATGGCTATCTTGTGTCCTAAAAAGCAAACTAATTAAATGTCAGACCTCAGCATTGAAACAAATCTATTTGGTGGGGTTGTGGATCAAGGAAACTGTATTTCAAAGAATCTGGAACTCTTGTCATGAATTCTGTTTCCAAAGCTCACTAAAACTTTGGGAACCCAGAGTGAAATGTGGTTTTCGCATTTCTCCCCAGGCTTGCACAGGGGGTGGGTGCACCATGAGTGAGGCCAGTGAGGCCCTAACTGACGAGCAAGCACCCGAAGGTGTGCCGCCCCCCAAAGTGCACTCCTATTCACCTCACTCCTTTCACATCTCCTGGACGGAGCCCGAATATCCAAATGGTAAGTGAACTCTTTTAGCCTCAAGTTAAAAAGATGATTAGCAAAGGTAAATTAATATTCTAAATGGCAGCTTATATGTGGTGCTTAATTTTTAATGATCATTTTAGCCCATAAAATACCTGCGATAGTATCATTGTAGTTGGGAGATTGTAGTTTTTAGGCTAATACACAATTTTGGTGGCTCAAAAGTGCTCCCTTTTGATAGTTCTTGTGTACTGCATCTTATTGAACACAATACGTTCCAGAAGAGGTAGAGAAAATAGATCAGGACTCCCACTGTTTGTGACAGTGACATTGTATTTTCAGTGACTTTCTGTTTTTGACAGTTCTTAGTTCATTCTCAGAGAGGTAGAAAGATGGAAAACCCATGCTCATCATGTATTTCAAAATGCTTTTGATTGAATAAGTTTATCTTAGAAGAGACCACTTGAAATTCTGTATTTTAAGATATTATATGTAAATATGTCAGCATGCAGTTTTTAAACAGTACATATATTAAACGTATGTGTATTTCTACTTGTTTCACTTCAAGTTGATTGTGTATATTTCTAAGTGATATATATACCTTTGCATACTTTACAGAATTAAATTAGCCAGTTAACGTTAGCTTAAATAAAATCTTATTATAAAGAATTTATAATAACTTAGAGGTAGAAATTACTTTTCTCATGTATTACAACTATCTTTAGTTTCACAAAACATGCTGTCCTTGTTCCACACTGATGGAAACTTACATAACATCAAATTTTATTCCCTTTAAGACAAACATTGAGACTTTTAATGTTCTAGAAATTGTTTTTAAGGAGCTTGTTACTGAAAATTAGCCAAAAAGAAGGGAAGAAAAAAACTGTAATTTTATCAGTTTGTTTTATGTTTACTATGATATTAATTATTCCAGTCATCTCATTTTAATTAAACTTTTGGCAAGTGCATTAGATGTATTTGAGGTAATGGAGAGAGCTCAAATAATTAGAATGAGTGATTATCTCTGCTATTGAAGTGATTCCTGTACTGTTACAAATTTCCTAAAAAAAATATAAATGGATCTCTATTTGATACTTATATGAAGCAGTCAAAAAATCTTGTCATACTTCGTGCTCCACAAATGTATCTAGTCCATAGGTGACAATGCAAATATTAGTGATTTATTCCAATTGGACTGCTATTAAATGTCATCATGTGATTTGTATCATAGAACATTTTCCTTCATACCAGTTGGTCATGGCACCTTGAACTAAAACTGTACTCAGAATCCTAGGAAGACCTAGAGAAATACTTTCCATCATTCAAAGAATATTTGCATATACTATGTTTTGTGCATTTACAAGCAGTTTCAAATGTATTTATTGAACCAAAAAGAATTTGAGAGGTTTTGCAGATTTGTGTAAACACTTTCATTATATTCTAAAGTCTTGTGTTTAATCACATCAGAATTTCCGAAATTTTTATTGTGGGGCAATGGTTAGACATTTAAAAAGTAATAGTGTTCATTTAAAAAGAAAACAGCAACTATCATGCCACCTACTTCTCTCTTCACTTGCCCCAAATTTTCCAGTGTTTGATTTTTATTGTCTATAGCCTGGAGAGGGAAAATCTGATTTTTGGAAAACACCTTATTCTTCTATTTGTTTTTAAAGTCCCCATATTTGCCCCTAAAAACCTAAGGATAAATCCAAATTCTTTAGTCTGGTAATCAGGTCACTCCCAACTTATGACTCAACCTGCATTTACAGAGCCTTGTAACACATGTTCCCTTCTAGAATATTTATGGCTTACTGTAGGGTTGCAAGATATGCATGTGGAGTCCAATAGGCCTAGAGACAAATATTTTCTCTGGTGTGTAGTAGTGTGTTACTTTGGGAGATGGACTAGATCCATGAGCCCCAATTCTCTTGATTATAAAATTGGCATTGACAACCTCTATTTTCTTTCCATCTTTACTGTGGAAATCTAACTCATTCCTCAGAACTAAACATGTGCCTCTTAAAAAAAAAAATTAGACCAACTGGTATGAAGAGCATGAGAGTGCAAGCTGAAGAAAAACAAAAAGAGAGGGAGAAAGAGGCTCCCTGCTGAGCAGGGAGCCCACTATAGGGCTCAATCCCAGGAACCCGGGATCTGGAGACTTCCACCTGGATTTTTATTACCCTTTACATTCAACATATGCAAGTTGATTTCTCCACATGTTCTCTGCCCCTCTACCTGCCCTTTCTCCTGTGTTCTTCCTCTATTAGCACAACCTAGTCACGCCAGCCAGAAACCTTGGCATTCTTGACTTCAACCCTGGCTCACTCCTGACTTGTCTTACCACACAATACTCAACTGCACTTCTCTAAGGAAGGTCACTTTTCACCCAAATAACTTTAAGAGCTTCCTCATACCCTGCAAAAATCTGAGTTTGTTCATTTAAAGTGTATTTTTTGATGACCTACTAGGTGCCATCATTCTGATGATACCAAGATGAATTTGCCTAATCCGTGATCTTAAGGACATTAGGGTTCCATAGGGGAACTAATAATCACAAAGGAAGGATGTGAATAAGGAGCTGAATGTAGGGAGAAGAAGCTCCCTGGAGCCCCATGGGACGTGGGAGTGTCCTCCCCCTGGGTCTCCATTAGATGTGCAGGTCCCGAGACACATATGCATTGAGACTGTCTTGTTAGTGTAACAGATGCTTCTTGCATGGTTTTGCACATGCTGGGATATAAATATCTAGTTCTTGCCTAACAAGCAAGTGGTCGTCTTTAGCCAGCATGGCTTAGGAAACAGGCTCTCTGTTTCATAAATGATTCTGATTTAAACAGTCGCTTTCTACTCATCAGAGTCTTGTCATAATCCTGATTCAGTGGCTAAGAGAATGGCCTCTTGTCCTTCTGGTTGCTATTTTCTTCATTATCTCCCAACCTGCTCTTAGTTCACAGCTTGTGCTGGGGCGCTTGATCTTTGCATCAGGACATGCTTCATGCGCTCTGAGAATTTTTTCTGTTCTGGAATCTTTTGTCCTTTGTTGTATCAGCAGTTCTAAGAATAATGCCCAACTCACATAATAGATGCTCAGCTAAAACTTTGCTGATTAACACTACCAAAAGAAACAATAAATTCCCAGAAAATAACAAATGTTGGCAAGGATGATGAGAAATTAGAACCCTTGGAACTGTTGGTGGGCAGCCATTATGGGAAACAGTATGGAAAATGTCTCGAAAATTAAAAATAGACTTGTGTGATCCAACAATCCAATTCTGGGTATTTATCCAAACGAATTGAAAGCAGGATCTTGAAGAGGTACTTGCACACCCACAGTCACTGTAGCATCATTCACATTTGCCAAGAGATGGAAGAAGCCCAAATGCCCAAATGTCCACAGATGGATGAATGGATAAACAAAATGTGGTGTGTATATATATACAATGGAATATTATTCTGCCCTTAAAAAAAGAAATCATCACATGCTACAACATGGATAAAGCTTGAGGATATTATGCTAACTGAAAGAAACCAGTCACAAAAAGACAAACACTGTGTGATTCCATATATGTGCAGTATCTAAAGTCATCAAACACATAGAAAAAGAAAGTAGAATCACGCAGGGAGTTGGGAGGGGAAAGGAGAGCTGCTGTTCCATGAATATAGTTTCAATTTTGCAACATGAAAAGGTTCTAGATATCTGTTATACAACAATGTGCATTTAGTTAGCAATCTATATTATAGAAGAATAGTTAAGATGGTAAATTTTAGGTTATGTGTTATTTTTACCACAATTTTAAAAATATGATGTAGAGGGGACATAAAAAAATGCAGTCAACTTTTAAACCAGAAGAAGAAAAGTTTAAGGGCGGTGTTCATTTAAAACGAAAGTTTCAATTAATAAACACATAAAGATATATTCATAAAATATACATTTGTTAAACCAGAGTGAGATCATTCTATCTGTCTTGTGCAACTTGTTTTTCTCACTTAACAACATGGTGGAGACATCTTTCCAGGGCAGATAAGCAGAAAGAGCCCAGCTTCAGTGTTTCAAAAAGCAGTGGAATCTCAGGGAATAAAACCACAGTTTATGTGACCCATGTTTTATCAGTGGATATTTATGTTGCCATGATTTTGCTGTTATGAATAATGCTATGTGCTATTAATTGCCTTCTTCTATCAAGTGGTCTGTAGGTACTGGGTCTTTATCTCTTGATTCACACCTAAGGCTCTGCTTTCCTTCAAACGTGTCCTACCAAACTCTAGCCCCTTTGCTTCACTTACCTTCAAGAATAGTGTGACACCACAGTTCTGCTTCTGTCATCCGAGTGCTGGCATCCATGTTCCCTCTGGCAAAGGCGTTCTGGGCACATGGCGACTTCAGGCAGGATTTTAAAACCTGAATGAGAGCGACTTTTAGGAAGATAGGAATCTTTTATTGTGTAGCACCTGGACCCTTCCTTTGTCATAGCATCAGCCATCCGTGAAAAGGAACACAAAGGATTACAGTCTAATAAATTTGTGACCTGTGTTGTGACGATTGCAATTGCATAATTAGCATTATGCTTTTGAGAGCTTCCAAATTCTCACAAGCCATATTCCCTTTCAGAAGCCTAGGCCTTAGCATCTGTAAATATGTTTTTCTCCTCTACTTGAAGTCTGCCTTGCTAAAATCAGCATCACTGTCTGACTATAGCAAACTTATTCCTCATTACTTCATTACCTCCTTATAAAGCATAGCGTGTAGTGACAATTGAAATTAATTAGATTTTTTTTTAAAAATTAGTAACTAGAAATATAGAATATGAAATTCTTATCCTTTATTCATATTTACAATTATTTGTAACTCTCCACTATCTTTACTTAAGTAATTTTGCTACAACAGTTTCCCTGTTAGATTGTGACTCAAGTAAGGGCAGGCATGTGCCTTGTCCTCCATGGCCTTCTTCAGAGTTCTAGTGCCAGCAGTCGGCAGAGGGCCAGGCATGGGTAGATGAGTATTAAACAGCTGTCGACGGAATTAATGTTTGCTGATGACAGGGACAATAATAACCTGGTAATTGTATGGATGTAAGAAGTATATGCACATGCACTCATACAATACACACAAATTCACATTTACAGCACATTTTCTATTTACGTAATACAGGAGAATGATTTCAAAGGCAGCAGAAAGGCCTCTCCTTCTTGGCCTGCTGAAGGCTCAAAGTTGTTTGGCCTAAGGTTTTCTCAGCCTAGTGATTTGTCAAGATTCTAAAGAGAGACAGCACATGAAGCCGGATCTGCTTTGCATGCCTCTGTGAAAGGGTGGGTTGTTCCTGCCATCAGGATGAGTGATGTCAAGGTAGGCACAAGAGAGCTGGGCACCCATTACACAAGGTCCCAGGTCTCCTCCTCCTCCTATTCCTCCTCCTCCTTTTCCTCCTCCTCCTTCTTCTTTTAGATCTTATTTATTTATTTGACAGAGGGAAACACAGTGAAAGAGGGAGCACAAGCAGGGGGAGTGAGAGAGGGAGAAGCAGGCTTCCCACCAAGCAGGGAGCCCGATGTGGGGTTCGGGATCATGACTTGAGCTAAAGGCAGATGTTTAACGACTGAACCACCCAGGCACTCGCCACCCCCTCCCGCCGAGGTACTTCTTGAGAAAAGAAAGAGTACTTAAGGAACCTTAAAAATATTTTCTTAATTCAGCCTTTTGTACTGGGTTGGCTTTTTGAGAATTTATGTGTGGATTTGTACCAACACAGTGGCAACTGTGTCAGTAAGAGCAGAAGGAATTTAGGAAGTTGATTAGTTTTGCATACTTATACATAATACCATGAAAACAATAGAATATTATTGAAAAAGCATTTAGTTCAGGTTTTTAAAATATTTTATCTTTTATTTAAGATAGAATGAGAAAGAGCAAGCATGGGGGGAGGGGTAGAAAGAGAGGGAGAGTCTCAAGCAGACTCTACACTGAGTGTCCAGCTAGATACGGGGCTTGAAATATCATGACCCTGAGAGCACAACCTGAGCCAAAAATGAGAGTTGGACTCAACCAACTGAGCCCCTTAGGTGCCCCCAATTAGTTTAGTTTTTAAGCATATATATGATTTCAGAAATGGATGGTAAAGAGATAATTACCTACAGAACTTTTATACACATTCTGTATATGCCATCCTTCACATTAAGAGCTGATAAGAAAGAAATAGACTTTTACAGTGTATATACGTGAAGGTCTGTGTGTAAATACTAAGTGATTTACCCACACAAAGAAAGAAGTATTTGATTTTGAACCCACAATGATGGGTGACAATCCTAGGAATAGCTACAGCTTAGTACTATGTGCTGGGCACTCTCACAACTAGCCATGAAATGGGTCATGCTATTCTAACATTCATCTGTGGAAACTCCGATTTCTAAGTATTAATTGCTCAAGACAACTAGTTAAGTAGGAATTTAACACAAAGCAAGGTATGAATGACACAAAAAACTCATGATCTTGTTCACTGTACTCTCCTGCCACGCTACATGTTATAGGAAAGCTCATAATTCAGGATTCCATCTAGGCACGTTAAAAAAAAATTTTTTTAGATGCTTTGACTTCTTTGATGCTGCATTCTCAGTGACAATATCCAAAATTCTTAAGATTTCTATTCTGATTTGTCTCTGGTTTTGAAGAAATAACTATTTTTCAAACTTTTTATTTTGAACTAACTTTAAAGAGCCAAAATGCGACTCTGTTTTCTTTCCTGGAAATGCTCAGTTTTAATAGGAGAAATGGATTATAGAATTCAGTGAATCACTTAGGAAAACTGCTTGACAGTTTTGAGCAAACCTTGTGTAACTTTTATGAAACACCTCCAATCAGTTTGTCAGGTAGAATTTCCCAAGCACAATCTTTTTTAGGTTCCGTTGATTCCATTTTTAGGAGTGCATGGCAGTAATAAGGCATTATTCCACAATGTGAAAGCTGTTCTCTCTTTTCCTTTTTAATTGAAGGATCAAGTATTCACACAGGGAGATATCTGCCACATTCAATCATCATCTGGACCTGGGGGAAACCCGCCGTTGATATTATATTGCCATGCTGTACTGGAAAACAACCACAGCAACAACAAAACAAATCTTTTGCAGCATCTATACTCACTATACATGTTATCTTCATGACACACAAAGGCATTGTTGTTTAATTCTTACAGTAAACAGAATTCTTCAGTGTAATTAGAGATACCTTGTATTAAATTTACATTGTAGTGTACTTATATTGAATTTCCTTGGTTATAGATGACAACCTATTGAGCACCTTAGGAAACACGATTTGACAGAACATGATGAAGAGGCACAAAGATATATATCCCAGTGGATGTGCTTTATGGACAATTATGATTCAGCTTCCCTGTGAAAATTAAACACCTTAAAAATTCTACCATTATGGAAAGAGAAAGGTGATAAACTTGAATCTGCTTACCCTGGCAAGCCAATGGGAATTAAGCATTTATTTTGTGGATTATCCACTGCAGAACTGATTTGAGGAACTAGATTAAATAACCTAATCCTTTTTTCCACACAGCATTCTATTGCTATATTTTGTCATAGCTAGCTTATCAATTATTAGCACAAGAGAATAAGCAAAATAGAAGCACAGAAAATACAAAACAGTGCAACATAAAGCATGACCGTAATTTTTTACGTTAAATGTATATATTTGTTGGTCTTTCTGAATCCACTCTTTGCTCTTCCATTCAGTCCCGTATCCTATAAGGCTGACTTTTACTCAGAGGGTCGATGAGTTTGCTCTGCCTCTCTAGCTTCCTTTTGGTGTGTCCATGAGCAGTGGTAGCAACTGATGAGATGAGAGGGTGGGAAGAGAACAAAGCCTCAGAATTTACCTTTGTTCCCTTTCTGTCGGGCTCTGGGCTCCAGAGTAGGTAGAGTAGTATTCCTCCACCAAAAGCTAAGCACCCATCCAGTGACCCTTTCCTATAACTCCAGCTCTTTGTCCAGGTTTCCAGATCTTTTCTTATCTTTTCCCTTGCAAATTTGAGGATGTTTACGGGCTCCTACTTAACTTTAGTTAGCATGGTCTCCTAGAGGTCCTAACTATGACTTGCTGGGAATGCATTATTACCAGCCGGTACTTTTCCTTAACTCTGCCCATAGCTTTATAAATGAGTTTGAGTTGCCTTCAAGTTTTTGCTGAGTCCTTAACTGATTTTAAATCTTGTATAATCCACATTTAACACACAGAATTTGGGACCTGGATATAGAGATAGATATAAAGTGCATTCTGGGAATAGCAAAAGTAAGTAAGTAAACAAAAATTCCATTTTGTTAAACTTTAGGCACTCGCGACATTTTAAAAGCAGATAAGGAGAACGGTGTTCAAAAGTTCTAGATGAAGACTGTTTATCTACTATGTCTGTGATATTTAATTTTTTAGATAGTAATAAGCTCATTGATATCTCATTGAAAGCTTTCCGTTAATTATTATGAAATATTTGTTATAATTAATCAGATAATGATTTGTGACTTTTTTCCTTTTGATGAAGAAGGTCTAAGGGCCAAGTTTATCTTAAACACGATTTCTCAGATAAATTTTTTTTTTAAAGATTTTATTTATTTGACAGAGAGAAACACAGCCAGAGAGGGAACACAAGCAGGGGGAGTGAGAGGGAGAGAAGCAGGCTTCCCACCGAGCAGGGAGCCTGATGTGGGACTCGATCCCGGGTCTCCGGGATCATGACCTGAGCCGAAGGCAGTCGCTCAACCAACTGAGCCATCCAGGCGCCCCAAGCCACCCAGGCGCCCCTCAGATAAATTTAATTTCCTAATCCATCTAGATTAGGTGAGTGTCTGCCTCCCCAGTCACTACCATATTTTTTTTTCTTTTTTTTCTATCTGGTTCTCTTTTAATCATCTTTACACATACGTAGTCCACTTAGTGCATCTTCTCACTTGGACTGAAAGTTTTATGAATGTAGGAACCAAGACTGTTCTGGCTATTTCCATCTTGGAGCACAATGTCTGGCACATAGTAGGTACTCCATAAATATTTACTGAGGAATCAGATAGCTACGAAAAACCAAATCCACTAAATCCAGCAGATTTTTTTTTTCCAAAAAGTATTTTGTAGCACTTCGTAAGTACCTGTTTTGTTTAGTTTTTGTTTGTTTGTTTGTTTTCACACTGTGCTTTCTGGACCTGATTAGGGTGGAGGAGAATCTTAAATAGTTGGCATACACATAAGAAACTGTTGGGAGATGACAGATAGCGTACCAGTAGGGATTCAGATCTATTGAAACATGCTTCCAAGAGATGGGCAGGTTATTTTTTATAAGACATGGGCAGTACATGACAGATGAGCATAGAAAGAGTCTAAAGCAAGATTTTCACAGCAAATAAGGCTTTAATTTGTAGGTGAAGGGACAAGTCTAAGTTCATTCCTCTTATATGCATCATACTTCATTTCTAAGGTTCTTGCAAATATTCTCACTCATTTGATTTTCACATTAATTCTGTCAGGCTGCCAGAGCAAGGAGTATGACCCCCACTGTACTGATAAGGAAACAAAAACTTGGAAAATGTGAGCTTCCTGACCAAGTTTTCAAGGCGTGTAGTCATGAGAGAAAGGCTGTGTGTTCTCCCCTCCCTTTTTCTAAAAGCTTAATCAAATGTCATTGGATGGAACTGTAGCTCTTACATCACCACGAGCCTATCTGGTAGCGGACCAGTGTCCATTCTTTGGCACAGCTGTCATCAGTACCACCTAACCATTTATTCATAAACAATGTCAACAGTGAGGTCACGTGCTTGGTCGGGTATATAGTCCTCAGATGGATTCTCATTTCTATTGAGTTACTATTGCTAGAAGGACACAGCCAGCACTTAGGTGCTTGGGAGTCCTCAAGGTTGACAGAAAGACCCCTGAACTAGTTGTTAACCCCTTTCTTCTCAAACAAAAGCAATCCAAAAGGTGGAAAGTAGAGGATAAGAAAAGAAAAGAAAGTTGGTGAAGCTATTTTAATATCAGACAAAGGAGACTTTGTGGCAAATAGGATTATTAGAGATAAGTAAATTCAAAATGATAAAAGGGTGACTAAAATTAAGAACTCTTCTTTCATCAAAATGTGCCGTGAACAAGTCCCTGAAGAGATAAATAATGGAGTGGGATATAGCATTTATAACACATGTAACTTTCAGAAGGATAGTATTTGGAATACTTGAAGTATTCTTAAGAATCAATAATAAACTGGGGAGAGAATGTGGCCAGTAATAATTATAATAGCATTGTAAAATGACAGATGATAGCTACACATACCGTGGTGAGCTTTGGGTAATCTTCAGAATTGTTGTCTCATTACATTGTCTACTTGAAACTAATACAACATCGTTTGTCGACTATATTTTGATTTAAAAAGTTTCAAAATATAGAAACTTCAGCTTAGAAAAAAATGAAACCCAAACTCTACTTCATTCATTATTTTCTTACACACTTTATCAATGATAATATATTCACAGATATTGTTACAAGAATAATAATGAGCTGGGGAAAGATCTGAAAAAGCATTTCACAAAAGAACAAAAAAAAAGTAAATGGCTGGTGAATATAAGGATACATGCCCAACCTCTTTCATAAGCTGGAAATAAAAAAGAATACCAAAACAAGGTACCATTTTACCACACAGAATACTGGCACAGCTTAACACTGTGACTATCGAGGTCTTTTTGAAGCTATGGAACAATGAGAACTCACATGTACTGTTGTTTGTAATGGGAATTAATGCACTTTGAAAAATAGTTGTGTGTTATCTAGCAAAACTGATTTATTCCAGCAATTCTACTCCAGGATCTAAGTGCTAGTAAACTTCACATCTGTCTCAGGACACATGTACAGAAATGATAACAGATACAGTGACGTCAGAGACATAACATGGAAACAATCCAGATGTCAACAGTAAAATAAATGAATGAATTGGGGTGTGCAGGAATACAATACAGCACTGGAAATGAGTGAAGTGTGACTACCCTCAACAAGACAGATTAGATTCATGCTTATTATGGTGAACAAGACAAGATGCAAAAATACACATATATCTTTTTTTCAAGTAGGCTCCATGCCTAGCGTGGGGGCCTAAACCCATGAGGCCAAGATCAAGACCCCAGCTGAGATCAAGAGTTGGATGCTCATCTGACTGAGCAACCCAGGTGCCCCCCAAACTATACATTATATGATTCTATTAATACAAAATTTAAAAATACACCAAACTTAATTATATTGTTTATGGATGCATTCCTAAATAGAAAAGCAAACAAATCATCCTTTAAAAGTCAACACAGTTGTCTGTGAGGAAGAGAAAGTTGGAATGAGAGAGGACACATAGAAGATTCATAGAGTGCTAGAGATTTGTGGGGTGCTGGCAATATTTTATTTTTTAACCTGTTAACCTTGGTTACATGCTTTTCACTTTTTTATTTGTCTTTGAGATATAACATATTTTGTGTATTTTCTACATTGTTTTCTCACATAATTTAAAAAATATAGAAGAAATAGGTGCACAGAGGTAGGAGAGTGTAATGTTCTGTGCACTGTTGAATCTGAATATTTCTGCATGTTATACTAACTCATAGCTCTGACACTTTCTAGCTGTCTGGCCCTGGCTGTGTTATTCAGTCTTTCTCAAACTTGTTTTTCTCATCTGTAAACTGAAACTTTTTTTACTTCAGGGATTTTTCCTAAGGATTGAATGGTACCTAATCTAAAACAGGAATACTGTTGTTAATTTTTCAGCATAAAGGTCTTATGATTTACAAGCCTTTGCCTCTTCTTACTTTGCATGCTTTCTAATGTAACACTATTTGTTTTGCATTTTAATGAAATGTTACATGTTGAATAGTTACAAATTTACATGCAGTTGTAAGAAATTATGAAGAGAGATCTCATTGACCCTTTGTCTGTCTTTCCCAAGATACTTTTAAAACTATAGTACATGATCACAATTCTGATTTTGACACTGATACAGTCAAGATGATCAACAGGGCCGTGACTTTTTTTTCAGTCCCCCAATTGAAAAAGAGTCCCCTTTGAAACCTGTAGCGGAAAGGTAAGTTAGTTCTTTGGTAGTGGGCTTCTAGGAAACATTCACACCTACCCTCACAAACCTTCTCTGACTAAGATGGGTAGACCCTTCTCTTGCCTGACTAGTGACCACACCACGCTGTGCTCTAACACACCTCAGCCCTAAGCATCATAAATTTGTTTTATTAAAGAGGAAGTATATAAAACTTTTAAATGTATTTCTCTCTTAGAATTCCATACTACCGCCACAATGTGGCATTCCCACATCCCTGCCTCAGTCCCAACCTGTTACTATATATTCAGGAAAAGGTGGCTTTCAAAATTTTTTTTTCCTCTTGATATTTTCAGCTGCCCTTTTCCCTACCTCCATAGTCTTCTCTACTCCAGTCTATTGCATCTGTAACTCTAGATTTTGCTCTTGGTCAATACACAAAAATATCCGTGGTTCTCCTGTGATCATAGAATCTCTAACCTGGGGCACCTGGGTGGCTCAGTCTTTAAGCAACTGCCTTCAGCTCAGGCCATGATCCAGGAGTTCCTGGATGGAGACCTGCATCGGGCTCCCTGCTCAGTTGGGAAGCCTGCTTCTCTCTCTCTCTCTCTCTCTCTCTCTCTCTCTCTCTCTCTCTCTCTCTCTCGCTTCCCCTGCTTCTGTTCCCTCTCTAGCTGTGTTTCTCCCAGTGAGATAAATAAAAATCGTAAGAAAAAAAAAAAATCCCCAACGCTTGGAGTGGCATTCAAGGTCTGAACTTCCTTTTGAAGGCTTATTTTCTGTTAGGTTTTCACCAGTTACAACAATAACAAGAGAATATGGATCTATTCTGTATGTCTTTAGTATATCTTGCATTTTCTCGTTTGCAGGCATTGGCAGTGTCATTTCCCCACCAGGAACATCTTCCTGAGACATGGCCTATTCCCATTTCGCCTTTTAGGCAAAGACCCAGCTGCTTTGTACAGAAGGTCCAGCTGCACTAAAAAGCTTTCAGGACTCACTTTAGCCAGAGTGATTGCCCCTGCCAGAAGCTCCTATATGTCTATACCATTTGTTGGGCATAAAGTTTTTATGGTGCTTATCACTTTCATTTAACTCTTGAATTATTTAATTAGACCTGTATTTAACTTTTTTTTTTACTTCCATAAAGTAGATAATATTTCTAATTCTATCCCCCAAAGTACCAAACATAATACTTTTCAGGAATTGACTTCCCGTAGATATACATTAAGTTTTTTGTTATAATTAACTTAATAGCTTGTAGAGCCAGAACATGTTCACCAGTTCTTAATCTGAGTGGAATTCCTAAATATTTCAGCAAAGAAAGTTATGCTGGAAATGAATAAGAGGAGCCGTGATAATAGGGGATGAGATTGCCAGGTTCTAAGCCTAAGCTGATATTTATTACCTTAGGAAATAGCTTAGCCTAAGAGTCTCTTGCCCTAACTCCATACAAGGTAAATGACACTTTTTATTTCTTGATGTTGTTAATGTGAGTGGAAATAATTCATATCAAGCATATTGCCTATTGTCTGAGTAAACATGGATGTTCAATACATTTTTTTTAAAGATTTTATTTATTTATTTGACAGAGAGAAACACAGCCAGAGAGGGAACACAAGCCAGGGGAGTGAGAGAGGGAGAAGCAGGCTTCCTGCCGAGCACGGAGCCCGATGTGGAGCCCGATGTGGGGCTCGATCCCAGGTTTCCAGGATCTTGACCTGAGCCTAAGGCAGTTGCTAAACCAACTGAGCCACTCAGATGCCCCTCAATACATTTTTAAATAATAAAATGTTTTATAATTTCAAAAATAGACAGTATTTTAAGAATTTCATGTTTTACTTTTTTCAAACCTATTCATATATGTCTTGTACTCTACTCAAAGAAGAAAAGTGCCTCCTTAGGTTTCACTTAAAATGTCCACCAGAAATTCATTAGTTTTTGTTACCCACTTTGGGAATCTAAGGTCAATGAAAATCATTGTCCTAATATATATTTTAGACTTATTACTTAATAAATATATGTTTTGGAACTGCATTATATAATACTTCACATAATACTGATTTAATTTATATTAAAAAGTCTGTTAATGAAAAGTTATGACATCTACCTGCATATCTTGGCAAGATATGGATGGTTATTTTCACATGGTATCTCTTATTGTCCACCAATTTACCAGGAAGTTTGACGGTGTGCCATTAACTTGGATTATATAGCTAATGGCCTTGCCCAAACCAGATCAAAGGAAATAACTGCACTTGTATCAGGCTCCTTTTTATGGCAAATGTAGGCACCAGCTCTAAACCATGGTGATATGCCACTTTGGCCTGATCTTGAGATCTGGTGACTGGCTAGTTAAGACCTAGAGCTAAGGGCAGAAAACCCAGAGAGATCAACATCACGAGTCTGTTCCATCCTGACAACGTGCTCACGTTGACCCCAGCTTCCTGATCCTGGAATGGGGAACTCTCATCTTGCTAGTACTCAACGAAGGTCTGATTGATCACTGATTGCATGCGGCATGTTCAGATATGTGTTTTGAAAAATGGCCCTCTGTCGATAGTGTGAAGAATGAACTGTACGGAAACATGAATAATGCATCAAAACATGAGGGTGGCTATTGTGCTCAGATATGAGATTATGGCAGAATGGACTAGGTGGCCATGAGAATGGTGATAGGTGGAGATCAGTTGGTAATGTACAATCTACATGACTCAGTGATGGAGTTGGTATGGTGGGAGAGGGAGTGGAGAGTGTCCAATATGACCTAAAGTTTAGACAACACTTACCCAGTGTACACTTGGATTCTACAATTTAGATCTGTAATTGATCTTTTAGCTCTTTCTACAAGTGCTGTCAAATAGCGGTCACCTACAGAATGGTGCGTTACTCTGTATGTATGTGCGCATGCGTGCATGTGTGTGCCCTCACCGGCGTGAAAGCTGGACCTGAGTTTCCCCCACCTTCCCATTCAAATGCATCCTCCATATTAAAAAGTTTCTGAAGAGTTGAATTAACTGTCACAAATCTCATTTAACTTTATTCTCGGCTCATTTGCCATGCACTCATCTTACTCTAAGCCCTTCTCTTAGCAACTGTCTATTATTTCTTTATCCATAGTTCCAGATGTCATGGTTATCTAGTTTCTTAGCATTACTTGCTAGGGTTGACTTGCTAAAGTCAGGTAGACAAAACAAGGAAGAAACTTTTGAGAGACTGTCACTGAGGGAGGAAGGAGAACTCAAAAAGCAGACAGAAGAATGGATTAAGCATAGCCACTCAGTGATGTGAAGGGTAAAAGCTGGGTAAGTAGCCTAGATCTCATTGGTCCCTGAGGGTATTACTGAATTAGAGAATATAGTCCTTGATGTCCATAATGCATGGTTTGAGTCATCACAAGATGATTCAATTATATTCATTATAGTCTGTGTGGGAAGACAGGTGAAGTACTGTGGAGTCCTTGCTGGAAAGATTTCCTTTAAAAATGGTTACGATTCTTAAAATTTGTACTTAAAGAATGAGATTTAGCTATAACAAAAATTAACTTCTATGAAATATGTCATTTCCCAATATGTTAAATAAATGAGATATCATGCACATAATCCTAGCATAAAAGAAATTCTCTGTTCCCCAGTTACGTAAGAAAACGGAAATATTGATTTGGCTACTTTTTTATGTCATTGTTGAAAAGCAGGTCAAGTAGCATTTTGAGGGTCTTAACAATTTCTTTAAGAGCTTTTCCAGCATATTATTTGCACATGAGATTTTATTTTGGGGGGGGTGAGGATTAAATGATTGCTTAGCAGAGTGTCTGGCAAATCATAATTTCTTATCATAATTATTACTGTGATTTTATCCATTTTTCCTCTATTTCCTGTACTGTTTAGCTTTGCATTGTATATCTTTCCTTTCTTAGTTTTAATTCATCTGTGCTTTTGTGTGTTGAGTATTAAATGCTATTAAACTGGATACTTTAAGTATTCTCAGAGTTATCAGAAACAGTCATTCTAGACTAAAGGAGAAGGTGGACAGCTGTACTTTTTTGGTGTAGCCAAAAAGCTACATGACAGTAAAATACTCTTACTCTAAAATTATAAGACTATATTTAATGTAAGGAGTTGGTAACAAATGCGTTGGAAGGGCTGCAGAAACAAAAGAGGTGGTTGTCGGAGAGCTGCTAACTTCTCTGGCTTTTGGCTTTTGAGTCGGCCTCAGCTGCAGCTAGCTGCCGGATTTGCTAATTTGGTGCTTCAACCATCACGAGGCACTGTCCCAGCCCAAGCTAAAGGGCCACCCAGAGTCCACTACTGAAGAAACTGGAAATGCAGAAGAGGCATTTCTGCTGCCCAGACTGCTTGAGACCCCAGCTGCTTTGTCTCTCTGCGGACCTCTCAACAGTCAGCAAAAGCCTCAGCTCTTGGAGCTACAAGTTAGACATTTTCTGTCTTCCTGTTTCTGCCTACCTTGCAATGCCCCATTGGTGAAATCCAAGAGGAAGCCATCAGGCCAGAGGGCTGCAAATATAGAGGATAGACTTTTAAGCCCAGCCTACAGAGCAGACTATAGACCTGTGGAGGTGGGGCTGTGAGAAGATGATTTGGATGAATAACCAGATTATTCAGCACCTATGCACGCTCTTCTTCCTTCTATTACTTTCCATGGCCAGCAATAATCACTGCATGTTTCGCCTAACATCCTACTGTGCTTTGTACAATGAAGAAGCTCTCACCCTCTGTTATATTCACATCTGGGTTCATTCCCTTGAGTTTAGATGCAACCGACCTAGATATCCTGCAACTTAAAAACTAAAGATAAAATTAATACCCTTTAACTTTCTTTATATAAATCAGCAGGGAAAAGGAGGAGAGAAAATTAGTTATTATATACAAATCTTTATGTAATATGAAATAAAACATGAAATAACACCTACAATCTTCATTTCCATAACTAGTTTGAGACCACTGTTGATATTTATAACCTCTTCCCTTTGCTCTCAGGCAGTAGCTCACCTGTTTCAGGTTCTTGACCTATTAAGGTAACCCAAACCTTCATTACTGAAGGGTGTATGTGCTTGGTGTCAGTGTGCAGCAGGAAGCCAATTTCTCCTTCCACACTTTTTCTTGCCTGCAATTTAGTTGTGTGAGGATCCCAAATTGCCAGGTTCTGTTTCTAATTTAGCGGTACCTTGCTTGCAGCTCACAACATAAGTATTCCTCTTTGTGGTTGGAAACAGAAAAAATATTTTATGTAGTTATGAAGTGTAATAGTAAGAGGAAACATCCTGACTACCTTCTCTTGATTCCTATTTCCACATTTCTCACTATAGAAAAGCCAGCATCAAATGCTGACCCCTAGTTCCCCTTAGTGTCAGGTGCAGCATCCTCTAGGAACCCCCAAATCCACAGGTGTTATCACTCAGCCTGAGCCATAATATACGCTTCAGTAGGGCATTCCAGCAATCTCTTAGGCTATGGGTTGATGAGGTATATTATAAGATGAGTAAATTTTATGGTGGTAATGCCTACCCTACTTGTTTTGCTATAAACTGGTTTTTAAATCCAAAGCAGTGTTGTAAAGGATATCCTGACAATGAGTGCAGCATTCTATACATTTGCAGATGATGATGCTGTCAAACATTGTGAGCAGGTCCTGGAATTGTGCAATTTCCTCCCAGGAGAAATGAAGCCTCAGGAAAAAGCTCCTGATGTCTGGGTCCCACTAGGAATGCTATCCCTAATGCAATGATGGGTGAAGGTTTGATCTCCCTTCAGGTTATTAATGAGACCAAATTTGGAGTTCCCAGGCTAAGAGTCAGGCCTCTTGGAAGCCAGCTGAATTTCTTGATAATCTTGAATTTGCTAGAGTCTGTTTCAAGATTAATTCCTTCTCCAAATCTATCTCTGAGGTATCTTTAATATCATCTTTTTACCAAATCTCTTTTCATATTTCACATAGTGAGTTATCTCTTCTTCCTATAGTCTTACATTTTCCTTCTAGATTGAATGCTTATATTTTTACTTTGCTGTGTGTTCATTAATTTATTCATTCAGTCAATATAGATTAAGTACCTACTATGTTTAAGGCATGGTGCTAAGCTCTGGAAATATACAGGTAAGGAACAGTCAAGATTTCATTGAGGGATATTATAGAGAGGCAATTAAACAACCACTGTGAAATTAATTTTACTTTGAAAGAAGTTCCAGTTTAGCATGTAATCAAAGTTTTATTTCTCAATGCTTGATCAGTTTGGGTATTCTGTAATTCCAGGGAACATAGATCCCTAGCTTCCTTTTAATGAACATATTTTGATTGCATAATTCAAATGATTATATTCAACAACTATTTAACTTCTCATATCTCTACTAGTTGATTTCCTGAAAAGACACATAACCTTCCTTCTGAAATAAATTTTAGTTGATCATTAAACCCAGTAAATCATAGTTTCTCTAACCCATTTGTGAGTGTCTCATGACTGTACTTTGTGCAGTTTGAGCAAGGTGTTCGTGGTTAAGTTATGTAATACTGTGGTTGAGAATATGGTCTGGAGCCACACCTCCTAGGTTCGAATCCTGACTCCAGCACTGTGTGATGTCAAGCAAGTTACCTAATCTGTCTCGCCTGAATTTCCTCACCTATAAAATGATGATAGGTATACTGCCTCTATTCTGGTGGTGTTTCTAGGAGAGGGTTAAAGAGTTCACACACAACAGGTGCTTAGAACAGTGCCTGACACATCTTAAATAATGTACAATGCACTAACAAAGAGGGTCGTTTGCCTTCTAGAGCCTCTCTATGAAGGATATCATTTTAGAATGCATACAAATTATAAATATCCTTAATTTATTCATGTTTTATCTGGAACACAAATGATAGCATTTAACATGATGTAATAGGAAGAGTCCCATACTAGGATTCTTGGGTTCTATTTCTGTCTCTATACTAATTAGCTTAACAGTTTGATATTTAAGGGTTTAATGCTGTTTTATCCTTTGGAAAGAGACAGGGTTTAAACTGGGGAAAGTAACAACTATTGTGATTCAGTAATTCCATGAAATTAGAAATCATATCAAGAAGTGCTTTCTTTCTTAAGACATTCTTTTCTGTTGTCTGGTAGTGATGCTAAAGGTCCATTGTTAACTTCCTAGGTGTTATCACAAGCTACGGACTATATCTGGATGGTATATTAATTCACAATTCCTCAGAACTCAGCTGTCATGCTTATGGATTTGCTCCTGGGAGCTTACATTCCTTCAGAGTCCAAGCATGCACGGCCAGAGGTTGTGCTCTGGGCCCACTGGTGAGTATGTGCATTTACATTCTAGGGATGTAGTCCATGTCAGACGACAGTGAATATCAAGGAGGAAGTAAGTGGTGGTGACTCACTCTGTGCACAGCTAGGCTTTCAAGCAGGATGGGAGATTTTCTTTTTATAAAATTTTATTTAAGACTTAGTAAGAGTTTATATTCAACATAAATTTCAAGGCTGTGCATAGGTCTAGTGAAGGACAGGATCTACATTTTACTGAAAATTTTCAAGGTAAGTTGGCCGGTTTAGCAGAAGTACATATGATTTTGTTTAGTTTAGTTACATATTTATCTAAAGTAGAAGTTTTTCTTTCTAATAATGGGCTCAACAATTAAATAAGTTTATGATTAAACAGTGAAAACAATTGAAAGTCCATGATTGGCACAGTGTGGCAACACAGCTGCCCAACAAGTAGGTCAATTAGAAGTTTAAGCTTGTCTCATCTAATATAATAAAATAGATTTATGTCATTAGTGTGATATAGTTTCATAAAAACGTATTTAAAATTGCACAAATATCAGCTTTTGATATCCACATTTCAGAAATCTATGGTGTATATATTTCATTAGCAGTTAAAAGATTGACAAATCATGCTTTTTATTTTTTAATATAATTTTTAAAACTCAATAGTACATAATTGTCATAGACTGGCATGACATTCTTTAGTTTCAAAACATCAGATTTTATTTTTGTGCATTTTTCTTAATTAGATTTCGCTTCTTTTAAGGGAAATGGTCATTGCATTTAGATATTTTTTGGCAATGTTTGCTAATGCTCTATCATTTTAATGCACTGTGTCTTCATTGAAAAGTGTATTATATAAATATTACCTTGGAAAACAACTCTACAATTTCATTTTTGCTTCCTTATTTTTGATCACACCTTCCATTTCGTTTCAAAGGTTGGTTGCTTTCCAAGATGCTAACATCATCTATCGGTGGAGCTGAGCTGAGTCTTTACTGCCATTAAGTATTTTATAGCTCAGACCCTCTGGTGGTTACTTACTCTTAAAAGCAGGAATGGCAGGAGGCCAGCTTTTCTTCTCCATTCAAAAGAAAAAAGAAAGAAACACAAGAACATTTCGCATGAGCTTGAAACCTAGACTCTCTCAAAAATTCACATTGCACATTGTGGTTCTGGCTACTAAATTGGCTCCCACACTGTCTCTCCATGTTCTGGCAACTTGAAACAAGGTAGACACGGTTATTGATCTGCGTCCTGTGCAGATAAGATAGTAGGCGATGTTAACCTTAAGAACTCAAATGCCACAGTTCCTTGACGGGAAGGGAGAAAACAGAATTGGATTGTAAAACCTGCTCTGCCATGGCCTCATACATTCTAGACTTGGTCCTGACGTAAAGCGCGGTTATTTTCTTCCCTTGGTACTTTTCTTTATCCTGTGCTCAGTATGCAAATGCTTTTCCCAAGTCAATGATCCATCTCTAATCACTGGGATTGAACAACAATGTCTTTATTTAGAACAAGTCAACTCCATGCTGCCAAGAAGTTAAAACCTACAGTCCTCAATTGATTTCTAAAATATTTTTGTACCAATTACAGTATGCCCTTAAGAGATTACACATCTGAATATTCTACATCTCCCCGGATATCTATCACAGACATGAAGGATAGTCCAGATTCAGATACACACATCACTTAAGGGTATTCTTTACATAAAGCCAGTGTGACAACAGGCGTTTCATTAAAACAACAAATTGATGATTTCTGTTTTTAAATCTTTTGCTGGCAAAAATTGAAAAATAAATTTTGTGTGAGTCCATTTTTTTTGTTCACCTAACATTTTTTTAATAATAATTCTTGGTTTTTGGAAAGAGAAGCCTATTTATTTTACATCTCTTACATATTTCGTATCATTCTTTTTTTATGCATGGAAAATAATATTCCATGGTTTTTTTTGTGACAAATATGCTCTGTACCTGAATGTGGTATGGTTCCCCCTCAAATTGGCAAGCTGAAATAATAAAGGGGATAAAACAGTATAAAGAACAAATTTGATAAGGTATTTTAAAAATAAAAACACATACATATAGTACACATTTTTACCATTTAAGGTAGTATTCGCTCAGTATGTTTTGTTTTTACCCTGACAGAGTGTATTACCTACTATTTGTGATTTGGAAAGAATTACTCTGTGCCCACCCAAAAAAAAAAGATTTTGGGGGGTTTGTTCAGTTCTCATCCAATTATACAACATATTTGGCTTTTAATGAAATTCTAGTGTTGGGCACCTGGGTGGCTCAGTCGTTAAGTGTCTGCCTTCAGCTCAGGTCATGATCCCGGAGTTCCGGAGTTCCGGGATTGAGCCCCACATGGGGCTCCCTGCTAGACAGGAAGCCTGCTTCTCCCTCTCTCACTCCCCCTGCTTGTGTTCCCTCTCTAGCTGTGTTTCTCTCTGTCAAAAGATAAAATCTTTTAAAAAAAAAAGAAATTCTAGTGTTAAAAAGAGTTTATAATGCTTTGATCCTAATTTTAAGATGCTAATATGCATTGTCAAATTTAATTCAGTAATTGAAGTTTTATAGGTGTTTGAAATAGTGAAAAATTAGCAGAAAATGCAACAGAGAATAACTTTTTAAAAACTCTCTTTGCTTTCAATTATATTGTTGAATTATATTAGAGAAAAACATTTTGTGTTACTATAATATGGTGCATTGAATTTGTCCATAAGATAATCATTTTGCTTTTGTTTGTTTTTTCCACTTAACTATTGTTAGCCAACACTGGTAGAGTCTAAGATGGGGAATTTTATGACTGTGCCTGGCCTTGGAACGCTCACTGGATTCAATTCTCCAAGGACCCTCTTAAACTATAGGTCACTGCCATGGGATATGGTTAAAAAGCTGCTTTGGTTTCTTGGTGATGGCATGCTTATACACATAAACACACCTAAGCATACATACACATACTCACCTTTTCACATTTGTTTTTTTTAATAAAGAAACAAATTTGTTATATGACATCTAAATATTCATGGCAATATGCAGTTGTCAAGAAGATCCTAAGTGGGAAATCTACCCTAAACCTGGTATTATTTCTCATGCCTCATTGGCAAACATACTTATTCTACTAAGCCTCAGATTTTTCAACTCATACAAAAGGAAAATAATGCCCACTTAAAACAGGATCACTGTAAAATTTTCTGTGAAATATTCACGCAAGGATTTCTAGTACATAAGAGTTTTATTAAGGATGAAAATTTTATTAAAATGTTCATATGTTTTCATGGCACACTTATTCTCAAAAAAATTTTTTTTCTGTGTCAGAGGAGGTTTCCAGGTAAAAGCCAGTCTTCCAGAATGCCTTTTCTCCTGACCTTCTTTGAGGCAAGGTTTAAAATTCTTTTAAACAAGGAGGTATTTTTTTAAAAAAAATTGAGTTGAAGCAAAATAGTACAACTGCCAAATTTCATGTAGAGTAAAAACTGAGGTATTTATCCAGATACTGAAGGAAACTTTAAAAATATATCACCTTGAATTAACCAGGCATTTGAGGATACTAATATAATTATCTGGAATTGTCCTTAATTCTTCAACTTTCTGAATCTCATTTTATTTGGTACACTTTAAAATCATTTTCCATGCAATAATTTGAATTGTATACATAGACATAATGAAACCAATTGCATTGTTATGAAATATTAAAATGATGAATTGATATTTTTCTAGTCAAGTTTATCATTTTTTGGTACATAGTTATTAGAGTAAAAAAAAAAATGAGTAGG
>PITA01006311.1:67500-69901 GCA_004023965.1 Spilogale gracilis
CTGTATTTCAGTGTCTGGTAGGCCTAGTCATCCTCATTATTTTTATTTTAAAGAACTTTCCTACCTCTTTTCCTTATTTATTTCTTTCAGGTAATATTGATATGGTTGCTACTTCCCCCAGAAGTCCTGATGCTATTTTTATAAAGACAAGATTGAATTTATAGGTTAACTTAGGTAGAATCAATATTGCTATGATGTTGGGCTTTTCTAATCAATAATATGTTTATACTTTCTATTTGTCTTTTTTTTTAAAGATTTTATTTATTTATTTGACAGAGAGAAACACAGCTAGAGAGGGAACACAAGCGGGGGAGTGAGAGAGGGAGAAGCAGGCTTCCCGCGAGCAGGGAGCCCAACCTGGGGCTCGATCCCGGGTCCCCGGGATCATGACCTGAGCCGAAGGCAGTCACTTAACCAACTGAGCCACCCAGGGGCCCCTCTATATGTCTTCTGTGTCCCTCACTGAAGCTTAAAGTTTTCTTCCTATAGGTCTTATACCTATTTGTTGAATTTATTTATTAATATTTTATAATTATATGTAATTTTATATACTTATAAATTGTTTTATTTTATATATTTATAAATTATATATAAACTATATACATACGTGAATAATTAAGTAATTTACAAGAGCTGCTTTTTTAAATGATACTTGCAGTTTACCCTGAGATACCTGTCTTCAGAAAGCCAACACTTTCAAGTATTTATATCTATTGGATGATCTTTCATCTAACTTAAAACAAGCATATGTACCTTTTTTGTTACTAGGATTTTTTGTCATTTTACCTAAAGCACAGGAATTTTACCAGGTGGAAAATGGTAACCTGATTAATCAGGTTTTCAGCTAGTTTTTAATAAATCATATATGAAGTGTATAAATCGACACCAAAGGCTGGATATAAGGGGTCTCTTCCCCTATAGATTAAAAACAAAAAAATAAAGAAGACAGGAAAGCTAGTCAAATTGTTTTCTGGTACATGAGGCAAGAGAAAAATCAGGTGTTGGTGTAACAAGTGGTATAGAGCTAACTGGGAGGAAATTTTGGAAACACTGGGCCTTACTCTTTGCTTCCATGATGGATTAGAACAACTTGAGTTTGAGGACTTAATGAGAGAATGATAGAACAAGCACAAACAAATGTGAATGGCAAAAATTAACAGATTGTCCAGCACACACTGGGATATATTAGAACGTATTTTCTGCCTTTTCTTCATGTCAATCATAAAAGTAAGGATTAGCACTTAGTTCTGTGGGAGTCTACCTGATCTGAAATATCCATTCAATTATAAGGATCATGTGAGGCAAATTAGATTATTCTAGGGTCTACAAGTGCCATTTACCGACCTCAAATAAATACTTTGTCCAGTGGCTCTCAAGAGTGCCTCATTCACCTTGCACAAGTGAACAGTTAACTCCCATGCATCAGTTTGTAACATCCTCGCTATTTTTTATTCCCTTCACATATATAAATTAACTAAAATTTTCATTTATAATTAATGGGTTATAAAAGTTCCTTATGAAACATAGTGAGTGTGGGATTCTTTGAAAATAAAAGAAGCATGTAAATTGAGGGGAAAAAATGAAAATGACTGACAGCACAGTAGTAGAAATATAGCTTATGTGACATTGTTTTTAAAATTATAAATTTTTTGATCTGACTCGTAGATGAAAATAAATGCGATGAGGATTTATATTTATATAATTATTTTACAAAGTTTCAAAAAGATTTTCAACTATAAATATTGTAAAACTATCTAATGGTCTAGAAGGAAAATAGAAAACAGTATTATTAAGAGAAAGAGAAAATCTGAGGTCCTAGAGTCACTTCCAGATGCTGGCCTCTTTCCTACTAAAGGAGATTCTTTAGATTTGGTATACTGTTCCTATTCGTAATAGACAATATCACGTCCTGCTCTTTGTCTTAAGTAGTTATTGCAGAGCCCTCTGTGAGTAGTTTAATTCTTCATTATCCTCCCTTTTGAATGAATTGGGAAGTGATCTTCCTTGCTTGATAACCTGACAGATTGTTTTGTGTCTCAGTTTCTAAGGCAAAGCACCAGGGTGTGCTAATTGCTGAGTCCTTTGTGCATTGTTAACTCCCACCTGCCCAGAAAACCTGAATGGCAGTTTAGTTTTTGTCTCTTAAGTGCCTCCTTCTCCTAATCCTCTATTTTGTGTTGTGGCATGGAATAAAAGTATTTGAGAAAGAAAGAACTTGGATTATTGGGGGAGGGAAAAGGGAGGGTAATGAAAATGACCCTTCAGCATTAGTAAAGGGAAATATTTTAGTAATAATAAATAAAGTTATTTGATAAATGCATGTTGTTAAAATTGAGTCATTCTATTAATTCCTGAAATTTTTTTCCTCAGTATAAAAACATACAAAGAATAGGTTTTAGGA